>JAOTQE010078393.1:1959-15980 GCA_025631205.1 Nesometra sesokonis
GTAAGTTGGTACTCCAGTTAGTAGGTCAGTAAGTCAGTTGTTACTCCAATTTTAGTAGGTTAATTAGTCAGTCAGTTGGTACTCCAATTGGTAGGATAGTCGGTCAGTTTGCACTCCAATTAATAGGTTAGTCAGTTGGTACTCTAATTATTAGGTTAGTCAGTAAGTTGGTACTCCAGTTAGTAGGTCAGTAAGTCAGTTGTTACTCCAATTTTAGTAGGTTAATTAGTCAGTCAGTTAGTACTCCAGTTATAGGTTAATTAGTCAGTCAGTCAGTACTCCAATTATTAGGTTTTATGAATGAATGAATGAATGAATGAAAGGTTAGTCAGTCAGTTGGTACTCCAATTAATAGGTTAGTCAGTCAGTACTCCAATAAGCAGGTTAGTTAGTCAGTTAGTACTCCAATTAGTAGGTTAGTTAGTCAGTTGGTACTTCAATTATTAGGTTATTCAGTCTGTACTTCAATGAAAAGGTTAGTTAGTCGGTTAGTACTCCAATTAGTAGGTTAATCAGTCAGTCGGTGCTTTAATTGGTAGGGTATTCAGTCAGTTGGTTCGCCAATGTTAATTAGTCAGTCAGTTGGTACTCCAGTTAGTAGGTTAGTCAGTCAGTTGGTACTCCAATTAGTAGGTTACTCCGTCATTTGGTACTCCAATTGGTAGGATAGTCGGTCAGTTTGCACTCCAATTAGTAGGTTAGTCAGTAAGTTGGTACTCCAGTTAGTAGGTCAGTAAGTCAGTTGGTACTCCAATTTTAGTAGGTTAATTAGTCAGTTGGTACTCCAGTTCGTAGGTTAATTAGTCAGTCAGACGGTACTCCAATTATTTGGTTTATGAATGAATGAATGAATGAAAGGTTAGTCAGTCAGTTGGTACTCCAATTAATAGGTTAATAGTCAGGCAGTACTCCAATAAGCAGGTTAGTTAGTCGGTTAGTACTCCAATTAGTAGGTTAGTCAGTCAGTCTGTACTCCAATTAGTAGGTTAGTCAGTCAGTTGGTACTCTAATTGGTAGGGAAGTCGGTCAGTTTGTACTCCAATTAATAGGTTAGTCAGTCAGTTGGTACTCCAATTAGTAAGGTAGTCATTCAGTTGGTACTCATTTAGTAGGTTAGTCAGTCAGTTGGTACTCCAATTAATGGGTTAGTTAGTCAGTTGGCACTCCAATTAGAAGGTTAGTCAGTCATTGGGTACTACAAATAGTAGGTTAGTCAGTCAGTTGGTACTCCAATTATTATGTTAGTCAGTCAGTTAGTACTCCAATTGGTAAAGTAGTCGGACAGTTTGTACTCCAATTAATAGGTTAGTCAGTCAGTTAGTACTCTAATTAGTAGGTTAGTGAGTCAGTTGGTACTCAAATAAGTTGGTTAGTCAGTTAGTCAGTTGGTTTTCCAATTAGTAGGTTAGTCAGTCAGTTGGTACTCCAATTAGTAGGTTAGTCAGTCAATTGGTACTCCAATTAGTAGGTTAGTCAGTTGGTTGGAATTCCAATTCGTAGGTTAGTCAGTCAGTTGGTACTCCAATTGGTAGGGTAGTCGGACAGTTTGTACTCCAATTAATAGGTTAGTCAATCAGTTGGTACTCTAATTAGTAGGTTAGTCAGTCAGTTGGTACTCAAATAAGTAGGTTAGTCAGTTAGTCAGTTGGTTCTCCAATTAGTAGGTTAGTCAGTCAGTTGGTACTCCAGTTTGTAGGTTAGTCAGTCAGTTGGCACTCCAATTAGTAGGTTAGTCAGTCAGTTAGCATTGCAATTAGTAGGTTAGTCAGTCCTTTGGTACTCTAATTGGTAGAGTAGTCGGTCAGTTTGTACTCCAATTAATAGGTTAGACAGTAATTTGGTAGTCCAATTAGTAGGTTAGTGAGTGAGTTGGCACTCCAATTAGTAGGTTAGTCAATCAGTCGGTACTCCAATTAGCAGGGTATTCAGTCCGTTGGTACGCCAATTTTAGTTTGTGAATTAGTCAGTCAGTTTGTACTCTGGTTAGAGGTTAATTAGTAAGTTGGTACTCCAATTGTAGCAGAGCCAAGCAAAATGAGACATAATTCACAAATTCTAGTTTTCCACAATAGGCCGGAATATACAAATATATTCAAATTTATGATTTTTGAATCAAAAATCAAAATTCAAATCAACAGATTTATTCAAATTTTATTTTATTTCAAAACTATACAGTTCATACATTCAACTTTCCTACTACCTTAACAATTTTCAGATATATGATCAAAAATGTTTTAAAATGCAATTTAAAATGACCTTGCTTAGTCAATGTATACGGATAAACAATTTGCAAATGCAGTTTCTCAAAATTTACATTTTGAATGTTTGAACTTCGATTGTACATAACTTCGTAAGGAAACATCGTACAAAACTTTTTTTTGCATGTACAAAGATAAGAATATGTAGTTTTATAATTTATAAAACACTCAATTTTCAATTTTTCGACTTACGTCTCATTTGGCTTGTCTCTGCCACAATTACTACGTTAGTCAGTCAGTTGGTACTCCAATTGGTAGGGTAGTCGGTCAGTTTGAATTCCAATTAGTAGGTTAGTCAGTAAGTTGGTACTCCAAGTAGTAGGTTAGTCAGTCAGTTGGCACTCCAATTACTAAATTAGTCAGTAAGTTGGTACTCCAATTAATGGGTTAGTCAGTAAGTTGATACTCCAATTAGTAGGTTAGTCAGTCAGTTGGTACTCCAATTAGTAGGTTAGTCAGTCAGTTGGTACTCCAATTAGTAGGTTAATTAGTCAGTTGGTACTCCAATTGGTAGGGTAGTCAGTCAGTTGGTACTCCAATTAGTAGGTTAGTCAGTCAGTTGGCACTCCAGTTAGTAGGTTAGTCAGTCAGTTGATACTCTAATTAGTAGGTTAATTAGTCAGTTGGTACTCCAATTAGTATGTTAGTCAGTCAGTTGGTACTCCAATTAGTAGGTTAGTCAGTCAGTTGGCACTCCAATTAGTAGGTTAGTCAGTCAGTTGGTACTCCAATTAGTAGGTTAGTCAGTCATTTGGTACTCCAATTAGTAGGTTAGTTAGTCAGTTGGTACTCCAATTAGTTGGTTAGTCAGTCAGTTGGTACTCTAATTAGTAGGTTAGTCAGTTGGTACTCTAATTAGTAGGTTAGTCAGTTGGTACTCTAATTAGTAGGTAGGTCAGTTGGTACTCTAATTAGTAGGTCAGTCAGTTGGTACTCTAATTAGTAGGTTAATTGGTGAGTTTGCACTCCAATTAGTAGGTTAGTCAGTCAGTTGGTACTCTAATTAGTAGGTTAGTTAGTCAGTTGGTACTCTAATTAGTAGGTTAGTTAGTCAGTTGGTACTCTATTTAGTAGGTTAGTCAGTCAGTTGGCACTCCAATTAGTAGGTTAGTCAGTCAGTACTCCAATTAGGTTAGTCAGTGAGTTGATACTGTAATTAGTAGGTTAGTCAGTCAGTCGATACTCCAGTTAGTAGGTCAGTAAGTCAGTTGGTACTCTAATTGGTAGAGTAGTCTATCAGTTTGTACTCCAATTAATAGGTTAGTCAGTCAGTTGATACTCTAATTAGTAGGCTAGTCAGTCAGTACTCCAATTAGTAAGTTAGTCAGTGAGTTGATACTCCAATTAGTAGATTAGTCAGTCAGTTGGTACTCCAATTAGTAGGTTAATTAGTCAGTTGATACTCCAATTAGTAGGTTAGTCGGTCATTTGGTATTCCAATTAGCTGTAGGTTAGTCAGTAAGTTGATACTCCAATTAGTAGGTCAGTAAGTCAGTTGTTACTCCAATTTTAGTAGGTTAATTAGTCAGTTGGTACTCCACTTCGTAGGTTAATTAGTCAGTCAGTCGGTACTCCAATTATTAGGTTTATGAATAAATTAATGAATGAAAGTTAGTCAGTCAGTTGGTACTCCAATTAATAGGTTAGTCAGTCAGTACTCCAATAAACAGGTTAGTTAGTCGGTTAGTACTTCAATTAGTAGGTTAGTCAGTCAGTAGTCCAATTAGTAGGTTAGTCATTTAGTAATCCAATTAGTAGGCCAGCCAGTAAGTCATTTGTTACTCTAGTTAGTAGGTTAATTAGTCAGTTTGTACTCCAGTTAGTATGTCTGTTGGTTGGTCCTCTTTGAAGTCTATTCCCTTTGTTAACACGGATTATTAACTAGTTTATGTTCACATGACGCATCTGAATACAGTCTCCTTCTTGTGGTATGCGTATTTTATTAAAAAGGTATCCCTATTTTTACATATATTACTAGGGTTCGACCTTTGACCCGTATTTTAACAGGATAACAACAATTAATTACAATACTGTTATGTGGAGGCGAGGTAAGGCGTATCAAGGTTTGAATGAGTGTTACCATGAATAATGCATCGAGTTTACCAAATTCCTGGAATAGATTAGTTAGAAATGCACAGAATATGAATAATAATTGTCTAATTTAAAGCAAATATTGCCCCGTGTTAAACACTGAACTGCAGGAGCCCATCCTGCTAAACTTAGTCTTACGGCGACCAGTTCCTGTTTACGTCGCCATTGTTCCCATCAATGCTCTTATTAATATTAGTGTCAGCAGCTTGGTAGCTATTGGATTTAAGAGTTAGTTTAACAACATTGTTGTTATCATCTCAGGATTTTTTTTTTACTTGTGTGATATGACCTTGGAGTTCGGTAACAAAATTCTTTACTTCTAAAACCATACTAAATATTTTGTAATACTGTGTTTATTACCATGATATCTCTTGTTAAGTAATAATATTACCAGTATTTTATTATTGTTACGTTATTTTGTCATCGGTTCCGTTATTAGTAACAGCATGTTTATAATCTCCGTACTTTTATGGTTGGATGCATCGAATTTCATGTATCAATAATATCAATTAATTTTGAAAGTCAAATCGCTTGTTTAAAGGACAGCTGTTTAAAGGTAATAAAGGCATCTGACAACACTAACTAGTTATTGAATTCAATTTACCGTGCTTCTTACATCTATAATCTATTAAGGCGTTTAATGTGAGTTTCATACAATGATCATCAATTCGTTCAAGATGACGAAAATATAATATACGTGGTCATTATTGCAGTGTAGACCTTTGCTGTAATATTTACTTAATTATCAGTCTTCATAACAGTGTTTATTTTCAATCTATGGATTTGCACTGTCGCCAGAGTTGCGTTACACTTCAATTTGTATAAAAAAATCATTATTTTGGTTTGTTCTGCATTTTGATTTGTGAATATAATATTTAATTTTCGTTCAAGGCTTTCAAACCAATAAAATAAGAGGTTAATAATGTCATCGATGTTCGTGAAACTTTCAGTTATGTGCGCCAAGACACATCTATATGCAAATTATGACATCTATATGCAAATGATGCCATTTTATTTAATCATATCATTTAGAATATAGGCCATAGGTCAAAAATAGTTCGACAGTCGTAGAAAGCAGTTAATAGTGAGGTTTCGCAGATTTACAAAATACGAAAACGAAAACGGATACGTCATACATTCTTGTAACATTTTAATAGAACACCTTAAATATCTGTCAAAGTTGGTCAGTATTTTACGACGATCATCAACAATTCATAGGTAGAAAATTTGATATATTTTTTAACACATTTAGGAACTTTCAAAAATTGAAGTGTGACGTATCCGTTTTCGTTTTCGTATTTCGTAAGTTTGCGAAACCTCACTATTTAAATCTAGGCCCATTAAAGTACGGTATATCAATGTAGAGCTTTTAAATAATATACATCCTCCGATAACCGAGGTCAATCAGTTTCGTGATCGCGAGGAGACAATTATTCACATTTAGGTCTCTATGTGAAAATATATCACTATGTAGAAACCTTTTAAACTGTACCCTATAAATCATTACTAGTAAATGAATAAACCGTATTGATAATTGTATAAAAATATACTATGGAAACCGTTCATGCAGTAATGATGCTTTGGTCGATAAAAAGTGAATCGAGTAGAAATGCTTTGATCAATAATTCAAATGCTTCAATCGATGATTCAAATGCTTCAATCGATAATTCAAATGCTTCGATCAACGATTCAGATGCTTCAATCAATGATTCACTTTTAATCGATTTAAATATTTTCCATCAATCGAAGTACATTCGTCATCAAATTTTTGTGTGAACGGCGTCCCATAACAAGTGTAATTCTGTTACTGTTTGGACATGAGTTTCCAGACACCGTCCTAAGTATATTATTGATCTTTATTCTTCCATGGTTACATGGTAAGAATGCCCATGTAATGTCTCTGAAATGTTATAGTTACCAGGGCCGGATCCAGCAAAGCTGGAAATAGGGGGACCGATGCAAAAGTGGACAAGCACACTGATTGTAATAGGCGTGGGTCGAAGTTCCGCCGAAGACACTCTGGGAATGTTTCTCTAGAGATACTGATGATTTTACAGGCCTAGTCCCCCCTCCTCCCCCAACTCCTTGGATCCGCGCCTGGCTACTATTCATTTTCAGTTCTGTTATTACTGCAAATTACATAAGGGGTCAATTATAACATATAATTTATATTCAATTATAACATATAATTTATATTATTAAATAATTTTGATTATAACAACCTTTCTATCTCGTCCCTTTTGTGTTATTTCTGATATATTGCTTGTGGGAATTTTAATGTTTGAATGTGTATTACATCGTTTTGTATTTTCATTAAATATTTAGATATGCTTACTATATACATCTATTCACTGGTGGTTGTTTTATTATTATTAGGATGAAGTTAAACAACAAGTTACGATTGTAGCGTGGTTGCGTCAGGTACGTATTTGAGAGAACATTGAAAATTAATAAAGGCAATGAAAGACATTTCAGATGAGGTAACAGTTACATTCTATCAAATGTCTGACACACGGACATAGCTAGTCTGTCTCATAGGCCTTATGGTCGGGTTTATTCACTTTTATTTCTTGATTCCTTTTAAGGCGCTATTGACGTCCCATACTCACTTATTTTAGGTCTGTTAAAACAATTCATGCGTGACCATTTCACGGTTTCAACTGCGCATGTGCATTTTAAGGTCAAGTGATAAAATGACGCGCGGCTCTTATTGAAAGGAATATAATTGCCGCGTGTCGTTTTATCACTTAACCTTAAAATGCACATGCGCAGTTGAAACCGTGAAATGGCTTATTCACGATGCGAAAGGTCACGCTTGATTGAATCCAAAAATCACGTGATACCATTGCATCACTCTCTCATGCTAATCAAAATTTGGCGTATGTAGAAAAGAAAATCCCTAGTCCTAGGGAACGTGATGGACGATTGCAACTGCACGAGAGATAAGAACTGAGTTTTTTTTTTATAAATGGGACAAAATTACTTTCGTAAGAATACCTTTTAGTTATATATGAGGCTAGTCGTGGCAAAACCACCAAGTTGTCGCACATGAAGTTATTGAGAAATAAGCAAATAACGAACAGGAAATATAAACAAATACAAAGGAAAACAAATCTGTGTATATTTTGTCCAATAACTTCAGTTATAGATGTCCAATTTTGATAATTGACCCCTCATTTTAAAGCTTATGAACATTGTAACATGGCTATAACAAAAATTCAATTTTCAATTTTCCTACAACTTGGTGATTTTGCCATGACATGCCTCATATGTTGTTTGGTAGTCTCTCAACTGGTGTTTGGGCTTTTAGATCGTTCACTAGGAAAGGACGCATTTTGGTTGGTCGATCTTACTGTAAACATTATTTCGAACCACCCTCATGCCAAATACGGAGGGACTAAATACGTCATTTCTTTCTTGCATCACCAGCGTTTGACAAGTCGCTTCAGATGAAAAATTATGACTTATTGGTGGTCGATGGCGGCGCTACATATATTACAAATAAACGACCATACAGAAGCGACTTGGGTCAAGTCTAAAACATAGCCTACATACCGTTAATGAACCATGAACTGGCACAAACTGTTTCGCGCGTACAGAAAGGCGCGTGTTGCGAAAATGGTGGACGCTCTTGGTTACCACGATGCGCAGGTGTTTTGCCTCTCTTTACGCGCATTTATTACGCGCGCGTAATTTGTGAATTTCTGTTATCACTGGCCGTGTTTCCGCAGGATTTTTCAGATTGATTATCCGATAAAATATTTAATCAAATCAAGTTCAACACGTGCAACTGCGCAAACTCTGTGTAGACCATAATGCATTGTTTCTTCCTATTGAGGCAACTCACTTCCGATGATTTTTGGTGATTCCTCTTTTCCCTCGTCCTGGTAGCACCACTCGTCGCAAAAAATCGCATTTAAGTCAATTGTCGCATAATTATCGGAATAGAATCTGATTATTATCGGATAATTTTATTCCATTGAAATAGGTTAAACACCCGTTTATGCAGGACTTTTATTGGATAATTTTATCGCGATCATTTTTCAGATATATGTTCCTGCGGAAACACGGCCACTCACCGGTCTTTTCTCTATGGTATGTTGTAGCGTTGTGGCCTGGTGGGTGGTTACTTTCCAGTATCAAGCTCCCGGGTTCGAATCTAGCAAGTTTCTAATGACTTGCCCCTAACGGTCTATTTATACTATTATATGAGAGTTACGATCAACGATAACTGAATAAAAGGAGTTATTCCTATAGAAAAGAGAAAATAAAAGAAGTTTTCGTACTAGAATCATTCACGATTTGAATTATATTCGATCAAAAATATGCCTATATTTCTACAAAACAATTAAATTGGCATGATTTATAATATATACTGATTATGACGTTATTTGGTTTGATGCGTGGAAATATCGTTTTGATATAGAGTACACACAATGAAGGTTTATCTACGTTCAATCTAGGGTCATTTTTTTCTTAGCCAAACTGGCTAAAGGTAGCCAATATTTTTAGCCAAATTATTCAATCTTTAGCCAAATTTTTTTAAAAACGTTAACAAATGATTACAATTTCCTCAAAATGGAAAGTTTTTGGGATTTTGATTAAGCCAATTTGGCAAATGAGGCTATTTTACTTTTAGCCAAATGAGAATTGTAATAGCCATTGGCGACTTGGCGAATGGTTAGAGTGAGCATAGTTTATCCTGTGGTTCTAGTATGAATAATTTTTTTTATAGATCAAAAATTCCACTCACTTATCGTTGATCGTTATCGCCATAGTGTAAACTGGCGTTGAGACTCGTAATAGCTTATACAGGTACTATGATACGCATATTTTAGCACCTGTTTCTTTTATTAACAATAATAAGGAATAGAAAATTAAATACATTTTTTATTGTTTCTATTAGTCGTGGAAAGATGAGTTTTTGGTTTGGGATCCTGATAAATTCAATGGAACTAGCATAATACGTGTACCATCACAGAGGTTATGGCGACCAGATATAGTGTTATACAACAGGTAGGTTATATGCCTATTGCCAATGATGATGATCATCATGTTATGATCATGCTGGTGGCGGTGACGGTGATGATTTTGACGACGAAATTGGCGGTTGGTGTGTTTGTGGTGATCGTTATGATAATGAAGATGGTGATGATAAAGAATGGTTGTGATGATGATGATAATGATGATGATGATAATAACTATGATGATAATGGTGGTGATGATGGCTATTACGAAGACGACAACGACGAAGATGATGAAGAGATAGGAGGATAATGACGACTAGGATAAACATTTTTGTGGTTTTAATGATGGACTAATAAAAACATGTAACATGTGCACAGCGGCTTTATATAGGGTGGACTCATAGAGGCAAAGTCAGACCTGTTATTGCAAGCAGGATTTTGTTTGTCAAAACCAAAGTCGGTATTTAAGCCCCCTAAATCACAATCCTTGATCCCCCCGTGCAGACGACAATGACGATGACGATGAAGAGGGTGTAGGAAGATGACGACCATGGTGACGACGGTGGTATTGATGAGGATAATAGTGGTTGTGGTGGTGGTGGTGGTGGTGGTGGTGGTGGTTGTGGTATCGGTGGTAGTTTTGCTGTTTTGGTGGTGGTGATGATGACGACGATGGTCGTGAATCTCAATCACAATGTAAACACTGGATATATATTTCAATTTGTTTCATTATGCCTATATAATTTCATTCCACAGTGTTAACGATGATAGTTACCGAAGTCCGCTGCCAATATCGGTTTCTTATGACGGAACAGTTACATATTTGACACCATATATTTACGTATGTTATTGCAAAGTAGATCTTACGTTTTATCCGTTTGATACACAAACGTGCAGAATGAAATTTGGATCGTGGGCGCATGATAAACTACAAGTGGACATTCAAAGTGCAGTGGAAAAAGGAGAAATAACCAGCTATCAACCAAACGGAGAATGGGATCTTATAGGTTGTAACATATTAAGAGAAGAACAGGAATACTCATGCTGTCCCAATAAATATTCTACTCTTACATTCAGTTTAATTGTGAAAAGAAATTCAGACTTCTATATTTATAATTTGATACTACCGTATCTTATGATTTCCATTCTGTCGATTTTTGTGTTCTATCTTCCACCTGATTCAGGAGAGAAAATGACATTATCTATAACAGTTATGCTATCCCTTGTCGTATTTAATCAGCTGGTCTTCGCGAGTATTCCACCGGCTTCTGACGGGACATTCCCAATTATTGGTGAGTTCATAAATCGATTATGTAAACAATTTATTCACCATTGGCTTAACAATGAAAACAGCATCATCTGACCCCCAACATTTAACACACTATACATGCATGTAATATAGGTTAATTTTGTTAACGTCGTTTGTTGCTTACATAGTCAATTACGCTAAGCAATATATGAAGCCCATCTTCTTAATCCATTATTAACATTATTAGTGCAACTATTGACTTAACGATAACAATGTGACCCCCATTTTGAGTTTGACCTATCACACACTATACATTAAATGAATAGGTTATATTGTCGGTCGTTAAAATCTTTTACCCTAAGCAATCTCATCAGATTAAGTACGTCTACTTAATCCATTATTAACATCTTTAACTGTGGTGATTCATTGCATTACAGAAAACCATATATTACGGGCACTTAAGTGTATTTTTGCTCTGCAATTCACCTTTATATAAGCGCACTAAGTTTTCATTAGGTATATTCTTTTTTAAGAACTCTTAAACGTAATCTCAATGTCCTATAAAATCTTCGTCTGATAGAAAATATATTAATGCTTTTCTACAAAAGACATGGATGCATAATTCGTTCATTTTGTGAATCGTTTCGGTGATTAATTACTTATTTCCATTTCCTAAATGGACTCAATCTTTGTATTTATGAAGTTTTATGTCAAATAAATAAATCGTGTACAATAATACATACAATATTGTTGTATGAAATGTGGTGAAGTTCAGCAACCCTATAACCTAATTCCCCACCACCTGACTATAATTTACTACCCCTTTAATAGAGCCACCAGATGGTGACATAATACCAGATCTCCAACTGTTGAAATTAATTTGATTACAAATATACAAGTTATCATAAGAAACGTTTGTTTTTGCAGGGAAATACTTCATCGTAATGATCGCAATGGTCGCCTGTTCCGTGATCATGTCGGTTATCAGTCTGCATATATTCCACCAGCAATCATCCTTCGAGAAAATGCCATTTTGGCTGCGTAAGTTCATCTTCTCGTTTCTAGCGCGTATCGTCTGCAGTTACTCGTCACCATCGCAACTGAATACGCGGCACATAGACTTTCAGCAGTCGCTGATTCGCAAAGAACCACTCGATTTGGAAGAACTCGCAAATGGCTATCATAATGGTGAAAGCGAGAGTTTACTTGATGGTACATATGTATCAAGTAATACATACCAACCTCAAAGTTGTTTTACTAAAGAGGTCTGGAAAGTTGAAAAAGAAATTAGAAGAATAGCCAAAAGTCTTGAGTATTTAACTTTAAGAAAACGTCAGAAAGAAAAAGACTTATCAATAGCGGAAGAATGGAAAGATGGAGCAGCGATTGTTGATAGATCACTGCTGTTAATTTTTGTAACAGTTAATACAGTTTTTCCTCTTTTCTTTATATTAGCTGCTACTGGACTTTTTGTCGATGAAACCTAATTAAGAGTAATTTCTCCATATTTATGTTAGATAGATTTATTGATAATAACAACCAATAAACATGATAGATGATGGAAAATTGCTTACCATGAACGGTAGTCAATAAGAGAAAAAATATTCTTATGTAAATTCATCATAATTATAACTGAATGAAAATGAATTTGTTTATGATTGCACAACGGTATCAAAAACTGTGTGTTGGAAAATTTAATAGTTTTGTAATAAATTCAATGACTTCAGTGCGTAGAATTTGAGGTTTTCTGAAGGACTTATACAGACATTTTATTGGCCTCCAGAGTGGAGTGTATAGTCTTTACCTAACCTACCTTTTGAAAGTTAGGCTTCTTCTAGAAGCAGACGCTACATGTGCAATTTGATTCTTCCATTGGAGTTCTGATCGGCTTCGCCAAATGGTCAACTCATTACCTTATCAAGATCATCTGAATGAGATTTCCTAAAAATGTTCAATATTTCACTCATTTTAAAGGTATTAAAGTGCATCCATAATATGTATATTTAAGATCTCCTTCTAAGATATGGATCCTGTCTAACACCAAAACCTTCTGGTTACGGGCCTGCCATTGAGGTTGTTATTATTAACATTGACAGTCTGTTTGATGACATGTCCGGTGGTCCAAAATCTCAAAACTCCAGTTGGCCGCAATGGATTTTGTATGTCATTCGCAGTTGTTCTTGTATATCTGTATTTTTGCTTTAACGACAAAACAAAATCGACTGTATCACGGGCTGCAAGCGAATGTCATTGTTTAGGTAATTTAAAACTACTTTATGAAATACTGTGTCGGTAAATTAATATTACAAGTACTCCTATAAGAAGAATAAAACGGCAGATGAAATGAAATGCCTAAAGCAATTTGCAACAACATTAACGATGGGTAATAATGTACTCATTTATATGCGAATAATTTATGAATTGATAATTTGTAACATTCTTCAGTTAAATAGATAAATGTATGCATAGGTAATGGTAGAGGTGGTGAGATGCATGTATGCCTACATGTTGAGAGATGTGTGAGAGCCAAACCTAACAATTGTTCGAGAAATTTGATAAAATCTTGGGTTTTCTTTTTCTATTCTCATTTCTTGAACTCTTATTAAAGTTTTGCACAATCATGCTATGCATTCATTTTACCAAGTTAAGGAATTGCTGTTTCATTGATATTTTAAACGGTCATAACATTAACAATAGGGCATTTATACTATTTTCTCAAAATATGAAAATGTTGTATTAAGCTAGTGTATACGCTGTGATATTAAAGCGATTTTGTACAATGTGCAGTTTATAATCACTACCAACTAAATATGGATTTTTCGACATTCTCCTTCTTTGTCTTGGATGTAAATGAAGGAAAGTATTACGATTTATGTTGTTTTTTCCTGGAAAACCAGATTCTAAATAATCTGATTATGCGTAAAGAAGTGGAAAATCAACTGATGTCGGTCTCGAGTCAAACGCTAATTGAAGTGAAAGTTGAAAGTCGTAAACGTTTTAACTCATGGTTCAATCCATGACAAGCGAACATTAGGTATTGGTAACGATTCTTGTCAGCCATTTTTTGTAAGCCAACTGTAGAATTTTAGTAAGTACTTACATCATGGTGTCACGTGCTGATATGTCAAAATCGATACATCCGGGCATTTTGTATACTTCACTTTGTTGGTCAATGCGCATTACATTTCAAGTTCAAGTTCAAATTTATTGGAAAATACAATGGAATGGAATTGGATTTCCAACGTTCAAATCACATTTGAAATAGTACCAATCAAAAACGTACTAAAATACTATACAATGGATAAGATACAAGAAGTACGGCCGTTGAAAGATGTATCTTTCTTGTATTGTCCGACGTTGGAAGAGAAGATTTGTTATGATTTGTGGAAGCAGTTGGCGCAGCGGTGGCGTTTCGGGCTTCCAATCACGAGGTCGGTGGTTCGAGACTCACTCTGG
>JAOTQE010078404.1:0-15977 GCA_025631205.1 Nesometra sesokonis
TGCCTATGGTTTCCAAAACTGCCAAAAAATCGCTTTGGGCATTAAAATCTCACGGAATTACATCTGGTTCCCCACTAAAATGAAGTTTTGGTACATCATGTAAGATGCCCCACTGTTGTCTATTTTATTTAAGTAGAACCGAGTAGAGCTGATTAATTTTGGGACCTTGAGTACCCTGGGTGTAAACTTATTGATTATAGCCTAATTTACAATCATGGTATTTACCTGTTGCTACAGCTCATCTGTACCTTAAATACTTATTGGTCATTTAGCAATGTTTTCTCTCATCATAGATTCTCAATGTCCCACTTTTAGCAAGGTTGCCTGCCTTGCCGTGTCTTGCTATCCTGCTAAATCACTTGTCACTATTGTTTTTAAATATTAAAGATAAATTTAATAAATCAACAAGTGTAATAGTTAAGCCAATACACAATTTAACCATGAAAATGTAAAGAACAATTCATAATGTTGTTTTGAGTTGAAAATTTTAACGATTGACGTTGACAGTCATTATGCCAGATATCCAATGGTTTTGGTAAAATCCTTTCAATTGCCGGGCTGTACACTTACGCATCGACGGCTTTCAATGACAAGTACAATGTAACATGGAAAACAATTTTTAACTAGGCCTATATTATGTATGTAGGCTGGATAATATCCATGACTTTGGTTAGTTTGTGATATTTGTTTGTTTTATTTAAATCCGATTATCATTACTGTTAATAATAATATGTACATGTTTGAACAACCCTTCGTAAATAATTGATTTTTTTAAAAGTACTTATAAAATCGAAAAGCCTACGGTTGATTCACAAACATTGTTTAAAACAATGAGAATAGTCATGTACATGAGACAGACCGTAGGAGTTCTTGTACTAATTTGTCTTAACGTGCAAAACGGCAATTCATGTAAGTTACATATCTTCTTTCTTTTTATTAATAAGTAGGTCACAGTTTGTGAAAATAATAATATCATTACATTATTAGTACCGTACTTTATATTTACAGTGTTAAACTTGACATGTTTTAAGGTCCGCGCGATGATAAAATAATCCGATTTTTTGAAGCAGACTCCCATAAATGTTCATAAACAATCGTAACTTAATGGAGGGCTGGAATTCTATGAGGCAATGTTTGAATATAAATAGTGGAATTTGTGATGCAAAATCAGCCTACCTAGGCTAGATTCGTAGGTCTAGAAGGAGCAACTCTAATGTATGTACAAGCACAAACGTGGAAAGGACAAACACAAACGTGGAAAAGACAAGCCCATCATCGAAACTGAATTGAGATGTTGATGGCAGCAACAACTACTCACAGGCAGCTCACAGCTCGGTTTTAATTGTCGTTTTTATTTGTAGGTAGACAGACTGGCTGCCGCCACCACCCTGTGAGTAGTTATTGCTGCCCTCAACGTCTCAATTTAGTTAGTCTATTCTGAAGATGAGCTTGTCCTTTCTGTGTTTATGTTTGTCCTTTCTACCTTTGTGTTTGTCCTTTTCGATGATGTGTTTGTCCTTTCTGCGTATGTGCTTGTCCTTTCTGATGTTACACATGTGCTTATTCCTTCCACGTATTTATGTTGTCTATTCTGGCCCTAACGGCCGCCAATACTTGACAGCATCCATGAATTTATGTTGATTTGATCGCCGTCACATTCTATAGAAGTCCTAGGCCTGATAGCTGACTAGATAACATCTGCTTTCCTAATCTGATTTCAATCAGGATGCAACCAAGTGTAAAGCGCAAGACATTGGCCATTAATTATTGATTTTAGCTTGAAATCACCTGAAAATGGTATTTAGGATGCACATCGTGCCGCAAGATATATGCTTCATTTAATTGAACAATACCTAGTCAATGTAAATAATATCAGCAAATTTAGATCGTAGGTAGAGGTGTTTTGTTTTACGCTTGATTCAGGTGATTCTTTGGGTGACTCATTAATACCTTTTGTTTGTCTTGACAGTTTCAATATGGCTATATTGTTAATGGTTAAGATGGCCACAATTAAATGTTAAGGTTCACATTACTCTTCTTATAAATTTTAGTACAAGTATCCAAATGTTTAAAACTGTAGACAGAAACCAAAAAAAATTAAAGTGTTTTCAATTTTTTTTTAATACAAAAATATATAATTTAAACATTCAACTTTCATACTATGTTAACGGTTTTCAGATATATGATCAAAAATGTTCCAAAAATGCAATTCAGAATCACCCTGCTTAGTCACAGTTTACTGATACTGTAAATTACAATTTTCAAATACAGTTTTTTCAAAACTTACTTTCTAAATATTCAAACTTAGATTTTTCATTTTTTGCAAGGATGCATTTTCTGAATCTGATTTTTTTAAAATAATAATGTGTAGAACTTTTAGGATTTATGAATAACTTAATTTTCACTTTTTTTTTATTTATCTCTCAATTTACTTTGCTCTGTCTGCCACATGTCATGTTGGTGTCAAAAATTATGCCAATTTCTATCACAGTTCTTGATGCGAAGCATCCAATTCATGTATTTGATTTTCATTATTTGATAAATTTTTAGCCACAATATGCTAATCCATTCTGGAAATCTTGAATAATCTACAGAAGTACTTTAAAAGCAGAAAGCTAAAATCAAGCACTATCAATTTAATAACTGAGTAAAATATTCACTTACATAAACAGGAACTTCAAATAAATTAGAATCTGTTGACAGATGGTAAAAAGATGGATTATTATAAAGTATCTTTATTTCTTCTACAGATTCAATTTCATTTAAAGCCTACATTTCATCGGTTTAAAAACTTAAACATACAAGGATATCATCACTGTAGCATTGCGATTAACATCAAGAAATGGGTCAAACTCGACTGGGTAATGATTTCTATAGGCTAAATCTGCATTTCATGTAAATGAGACAATGTTAAAATTTGAATCTATCGTGAGATAGCCGCGCAGGCGACAGATTCAACACAGTTACCTTTAAACATTGAATTTTCAATGCTAATTGTAAAAGCCTGATTCGTTGTCAACACACAACATAAGTATATACTTCATAGCATTGGCTCACGGCTGTATGATTTATCAAATGATATATGTGTCAAAGACATGCTATAAAACTGAAAACTAAAACACGAGAAACATGCGTTAAATAAATTGTTACTGGTTTTACAAAATTGAAGATTTACAATGACAGGGTAGATAGAGGTCAACCACTGTACTGTTGATGGATGTCCCATGTGGTACTATTTTTGTTGACATTAATTTTCAATTAAACTTTTAACTATCGTTTTTATCATTATTGCTTTTGTAGGACAGTTGATAATTTGAGATTAATTCTAATTTGTTTAACATACTAATTTTACTTTTAAATTGTGTATATTAGTTATTGATAGATAATGAAGTTAAATATAAATCTTTGAAAATTCCAAACAAATATTTGTTGAGCGAGTTGAAAATTATTAGTTTTAAACTTAAAATTTTTGTTAGTCAATCCAAGAATATTAGTTACAGATTTATACAAAATATATTCACTAAATTTACTTGTTATAAGGTCAATTTATCATATGTTTAAACTACATTATAATGTACAAAGTTAAAGGCCCATTTTTTCCAACATATATTATATTTACATTTATAAATATAATACTGATGTCATATTTATATCATTTTATTACTTTCAAACATTAAAGAAATACAAAATAATAACTGAATTTATTTTTTAAGTGAATCATAAAAAAATTCAGCGGATTAATCTTTCTTTGCTTTTGTAAAAATTTTTAGATTTGGCGCCAAAAAAGGTTGGCAGGCATACTCTTCTGTCCCATTCTTTTTAAATGTAAGGATTTTTATAAGATCAACAGACGACCATGGAGGTGTGAAAAATGTTCATCGCCCTCCCCTAAATAGACAATGAAGATTATAATTTACAGTGTTGATAGCTTTTAGCTATATTGATAAATTTGAATCTATTAACCTATTTTTAGAAAAAAATTCACACAGTAGTTGAGATTATAAATTTATAAATCTCTTACTTAATTGATGACTAAATAAGAGGTCGTCAACCCCTCTAAAAGCCCTGGGCTATTTTGCATGCTTTTGTTATCTATCATATTTATAGTATTAGGAATACTCTGTGGTATTCTGTTTTACTGTATTTATACTTTCAGACATTTACATATCATGGAATTAGACTGTCTAATGACTGAGGCTGCCCATTAGCAGAATATTACGAGATAATTTTATGAGCTATCTGGTACTGTACATCTTAATGATCACTTCACTTCTCTTTTTCTATCATGTCAGAATGCTACATCAGTATTTAGAACTAATTTGGTTCAACTTGGCATAATGTAGAAAGCATAAGTAAATGCCTAAATAGTCTTAAATAATGTAAAAATTGTGCATTAATTAATTTATCTGGGAGATGGTAACTACAGTATGTGCAATTTTCGTTAGAATATATAAATATATATATATATTGAAATCTCAAAAATAAATGTAGTTGGCTTGTAATAAAAAAAAGTTTCTGCTTCATCTTGCAAAAGTCATCTTGAAAAGAAGCTCATGGGTTTTGAGATGTATGGGCTTCTTTTTGAGATTGTTGTATTTTGATACAGATTAACAAATATATATAGGCCTATATACATTGGCAAACACATATATTATACATAAAAATATGTTTAAAACATCTGATGGATGCTTCTATAACACATCATGAGAACTAAAACTGATTTTTTTTTGTTGGAGATTCATATATTAGTTAATTGTATAATTTTAAATATCAAGAAATCAAATTTAAAGGAAATTTTTATTTTATTTTTTTTTAATTATTTATACTGGGGAACCTCTTTAGTACAAACAAAAACAGTCTCCAAAAGAGCCTAGTACACATAAACTTGCATAAAATGTATGATATAAATATTAAAACAACCTTAAAACAAACTAATAAATAAAATCCCAATATACTATGAAATAAATCACATCCTTCTATCACAGCAATTAATTTTGCTTATCCCTTCATTTTTATTTTCATAATTTGATATTTAATCATGGATATTCTTTTAATCTTCCTGTAGAATAATGTTATTTAATAATTCATTGTGAGGATTAAACTCATGGCCTTTGGATTGGTAGGCTTGTTGGGGTATCCATTAACTTCCCTTGCTTTGGATTCTGTGTGTGTGTGCATAATACAAGGTGCTAGTGCTCTGTACCTGAAAAGAGGAGCTACATAAACCTATTGGCAGGACTATAGTAGCCAAACATATTAAAGGCCAAGCTACAGTTGAATAAAAAGTATATATTTAACAACTTGAGTTCAAGGGGACTGCTGCTTATTCTCAGTTTCAGTAGCGTGAAGCAGATTGATGCTCCTTCTTGATAGGGAAGTAACTTCCCAGTTTTTTTCTAGTAACCATTGTATAGCTAGATAGACTGAAGCAATCTCTCCTCTTTAAATAAGGTAATAAATAAATCAATAAATCAATAAATAAATCAATACATCAATAAATCGATAAATCAATAAATAAATAAATCAATAAATCAATCAGTAAAGTGCCTTCCCCAACAGCCTCAAACTCCATACAGTACCTCTTGACTGGCACCACATACCAGGGGAGGTGAAACAGAACTCCCAAGTCTCCAGGATTATACTGGAGTCTCCAGGAATTTTGAATCTTCTCCTGGGCTCCTGGAATTGTCAAATTTTCTCCTGTAATTTAGTTTTCTCCAGGATATTTTCCAGGTTTTGAAAAATTTTCACAATTAGCATATTTTTGGCCTATTTGTTGGAAAATACTGGTTGACAATTATGGTTTTAAGAGTAATTGGCATTTCTTAACAGTGACAATGTCATAAACTAAATAAGCAATGTGTTCCGCTTTTAATCAAGGGTATTGTACACACATTTTAAGAAGTGTACACATTACAAATGGTGGACGGACAATCAAAAGTAAATCTCCAGGAATTCTGTTTTTACAACTGGGGACCTCTGGGTGAAAGGACTTGCTGGTTGGTACAGCATAAGAGTAATCTAACATTAGGACCATGATTGGGGTGAGATTTCTGAAATCTGTAGAATTTACACATCTAGATGCAAGGTTAGATCCATAGCATTGGGGAATTGCGGGAGATGGCTTAGCCTATAGGTCATGCTTTACACCAACCTCAGCCCCATCATGCTTGTGGGTGAGGTTAGGACACTTTTCAAGTTTAAACTTCTAGATTTTTGGAAATGGCACTCTTTTACATTAAAATGCTTTTAACAGTAGGCCTATCACAATGTAACAAAATTGAGACTGCTATTGCTGCAAAAACATTGGCTCATACCTGCATTCTCCTGCAAGGTACACCACTACCAACTCCAAGCAGCACTACTACAATTTGTTCCAAAACTACATTTGTTACAGTGAGTATTTCAAATACCAGACTAAATTAGAAATTATATGAACTGGAAATAATTTCATGCCTTGGCAGTAAGTGGATACCCAATCGACTTAGTGCTGTGAAAGCCTACTATTTAGTTACTTTACAATAAAGACGCATTGTCCAAATGCTAACTAGCAAGTAAATTCATTTCCAAAGTTTCTACTGTTAAAATATGTTTATAGTAACCACAAAAGAATTAACCATGTGTTTATTGATTGGTCCTTTTTACATTGTGTTGTTTTGTTTTATAACTGGATTATAACTAGGCCATCTATTATTTAAATGCTGTGCTACTTTCAAACAGTTTATTTTTCAAAATTATCTGTGGTGGCGCCGTGTTTATTTGAATGGCTGGCTCCAAGCCAAATTACTTGTGTTCATGCACTGTTTATGTTAATAATTCGGTATAATTGTTCTACACTTTAACATTTTTTTATATATACTCTTACTAATAAAACTTAGATAGGAAGCCCATGATATTCAAGCCAAAATTTTGAACTGACTTTTATTTTGTTGATAATTCGCCTGGACTAATCTTCTTTTCTTGAAGTTCCGAAATTTATTGCAAAGTCACAAGAAAACAAATAGACAGGTAGCAGAGAAGGAAGAAAATGCAGCATTCATCTGGGCTATATAGTTAGACAAATAATAATTTCTTAAACAATTGATGTTTTATTAATATTGAAAATTCTTTGATAAAAAAAAATTGGCGTCAGTGTAAAACTTGCATCTGATATGGTTGCCAAGACACATTACTGCTGTGGAAAAAGTGTTAGTGCTATTAAGAAGCATCAATTCACTTGTTCAGTGTTAGGGATGTTTGTTGAAGTGGTCTTAACCAACACTTGATAAGTAACATGATCCATGATATGGCGTTCAACAAGTAGGAAGACAAACCAAAGAAAATTATGATAAAGGGAAGAAAGAGATTGCACTTTTTATGATTTTACTTCTACCATATGAACTACTTTACCTCACTTGACTAATATGTCCTATAAACGAACTTTTATTCATTTTAGAGTTAGTAAAATGTTTCCACAACTATAATAGTAGTACCTATAGACATACATATTTGTACTGTATGGATATTAATGGTTACAAATTCAGAGGGGAAATCAAGAAAGTTATATTAAAATATCATGATATTTGGTACCTTTTAATACTCCTAGGTGAACAAAAACATTGGCGGCAGAGCCAAGCCATAGGAGGCACAAGTCGCAAAGCTAGTTTTCACAATAACCAAAAACCTAAATGTGGCAGAGCCAAACCAAAGTCTAGGCATAATTTGCAAAGCTAGTTTTCCACAATTGCGGTTTTTCCACAAAAGCGGTTTTCTCAAAATGGACAATCTAAATGTGTCAATTTTGATTGTTCAAACTAAGCAAGGAACAGTGTATTAAATTGATGTTTTTTGCACATTAAAATTAATGTTGTGTAGTTTTTCGAATTTTGCCTCGTTTGACTTGCCAATTTGACCTTAAATTAAATTAATTTTTTCAATGCTTAGTTTTAGTATTAATTCATTGCCAAGAAATTCCATCTGCCAAAAGTTAAATTTCTTAATTTATTCAATTAAATTGGTACTGTATAGTAGAACTAGTTTACCCAATTGCTATTTTATGAGCATTTGTACTGTCAAATTCTATTTTATTTACTATAATAGGCTTTTTATTGCTTTTACAGTATGCGGAAAAACTACTATTACAATAGTATAGTCAACAATTTGTCACTGTATCTCAATGCATAGTGTAACAATAACTACGTGTATCTATTGTTAGTCCATTTAATAGTTAAACTGATGGATAAACAAGCCTGGAGACATTTGGGAAGTAATAAATCTCTTTGACATATTTTTGTCATATTCCTAAATATAAAAAGCTTTGTTTAGATTATTCTGTTTCTTTGCCTGCATCAGCATCAGTTTCTTTCCAACAGTACGGCTTCGCCTAAAGGTCCCACGTTTAAAATTTATTTTTAAAAATCCTGTTTTATGTTTCCCTTCTCTTTGGTAAAAACAATTGAAATTATTTTATTTGTCTATGCCCCGAAAGATATAATGTCCTTTAAAACATAAATGAAACAAATTTGAAGACATGTAGACATGGAATCTACTGTAAAACTCAATTTTTAGATGTGGAAAGCATCTCTATAAAGCAGATTTTCAAAAATGTCTGACCGTCTGTCTGTTGGTCTGTCAGTTCGTGCATTTTGTTTTTCCATATATAATTTCTGATAACCAGCATTGTATGGGTGTCACTTTAAATATCTACGAGATATGAAACAATCATCAACTGGTAATACATTAACATTAAAATTGAATTAAAATATTGTTATAAATACACTTTTAAATGCTTGTACTTCCCTATTAAAACTATATACAATATGTTATGTTTTGTTTCTGGAGTTATGCAAATTGCGAATAATGCCTCGGGCTACTACCCTCGGCGACTTTCACCTCAGGCGTAGTCGCAGAAATTTGAAATTTGCATAGCAGATGATGTTAATAGTATAAAAGCAAGCAGGATACAGAACTGATTTATTCGATCACTGATCTTGCTTGTATAGTTTTGGGTCAGTAGCCGCACTCTAATCTTCAATCGCCTTGTATAGGAATACTAGCCTGGTTTTGTTGGCTAAATAAAAGTGATGGCATGAAGTGCATGAACAGTTGGTGACACTGACCAGCTACAGCTACTGTGCACAGCTGTCTTATTGTCAGATTGACTTGTTTTTCTACAATTTGATAATCTCCTACACAAGTCACAAGTTGATAATCTGTCAGTTTAAGACTGATGGTATTATGGAACTGAGACATATGAGGCAAAAATCACTATGCATGCCCAACTCACTCAGCTAGTTTTATATCAGCAGACATCACCCTGCACAGCCAATTTCTACAATTTGGCTGACCTTTGGCTGCACAAAAAATGGCTTTTACAAATGTGAGGGGTGGAAACTTGCTGATTAATTTTTTACTCTGTTTGCTGTCTTGGAGCAATTTGTACGATTATGGTTACACAAATGCAGTTTTTCGGTTTCAAGTAATTCTAAAAACTTCAAATGTTTGTTTGTTGTCATTTGCTTACAATAAATAATAATTCCTTTTTATTCTAAATAACAATATGATTATTAGTGAAGTTAACCTTTGTACTAGAGTACATAAGCTGTTATCAGAAGTCTTATGTCACTTAACACAAACAGGTAGGTTTAAATGGTATACTGTAGTGAGATATCTGTAGGTATGCTAGACAGTACTGTTGAAAGATCAATGCTTGATCTTACTGTACGATAAGCAATAGCTTAGCATCACACTGGATAACACTGTTCCAATATATATTCTTGATCATGATAAGTACCTAAGCTGCTTAGGACAATTTACCTGTTCACAGAGCACTGTTTACTCGGCAAACAAAGGGCTAGTAGCAATGAAACATGTGTTCAATTGTCATTAACCACTTTTTTAAACGTGACGACAAACAAGCTTTCCTAATGATGACAAATTGTTGAAAATGTTGAACTTTTACCATGTATTGTGTACTTAATGTAATATTGTAATGCACTTCCAAATTTTAAATTAAATGGCAGATATTTTTATAAATTTGCTTGTTCATAACCACCCATGCTAATATTACGGGTTCCACATACTAGAAAGTGCTCTTATTAAATGTTCATGTTCCTTTATATTTGCAATTGTAAAGTAATGTCCCGGCCATTAATTTTCTCAATGTTGTTGTATTTTTTTGCAGTAAATCAATTTTCAAAATAAAGCATTCCTCTTCAATTTTCATGGTTTCTATTGAAATGACAAAAAGTACTTTTTTATGCCTTCAGTAGTTTTTCTCTTTGTTGTTATTTCACCATTTTGAACGATACAATCACATGAGCATTGTAATTTCCTGTATAATGAGAATGAATAAAGTACTATTTGTATCTGTATCTGAAGAATATATTTTTCCAAAAAAAGCAGCAAGATTTTGTAGTTTTTTTGATCCCTTAATTTTTGCAAAGAAATTCCATTTGAAAATTAATGAATGTACACAGTTGTTAAACATTAGAGATTTCCAGGTTTTTGTACTTTAACCAGTGTACAATAAGACATCTTATACTGATGAATGTTCGTGAACCTGTTTTATACTTGCATAATAATATCATTTGACTAATAGTATCAACTTACCCAGCTCTCTAATTGATAATATCTATCTGTAAATAATAAGAAGCAGTCAACTGTGATGCACGGAGATGAGTTACTAGATAGTGTGAGAGAAAGAAGGTGTGTATGAAACAGATGTCAACGAAGTGTGAATGTCCTCGAAATGTTTTTATCCTCATCGAGGTGAAAAATGATATACTATATTGCATTTCTGAGTAAATGATACTTGTCGTAATATATGCCTTATTTTTTCAGAATTATTAATCTTTGTAAATTTCATAAAATTTAATCTCGGGAATTGCTATCGTTAATGTAATGGGCGAGTATCAGAATGTATGAATACCTCGGTCACCCATTTGAGTCAGTCCTAATTTTAATTCACTTTGGTCATAGAGTATAACTCTTTGTGTTTGTCTTTATTTTTTAATGTGCTCTTTTTTAATTAACCTAAATTGAATAGGGTTATTTTAAGCAAATAAATGAAGAAACTGTATTATATCATGTAGGTTTAGCCTTTTAAGAAAACAACATGTATGTTCACAAAATTATTATCATTTTATTCATACAGCAAATATAAATAAAATGTATGGTGCTATTATTTTTTATTTTATCATAATCGTAAAATTCAAACCACCATCGCTGATCAGTATTTAACTGCAATTTTGATGTATGTACATGTCAGATGTACCATCAGTGTTCTATGCATGTGACCGACATGGATCAAGTTTAGGGAGCGACTGACTCAAAAGTGCGACCGGAAAAAACTGTTTACTACTGTATTACATGTAGAAACAAATAGACAAATAGTAAAAATTAGAATCAGGTAAAAATCAAAAATTAATTAGCGTACTGTATGTAAATACTAGTACGTGATTGGTCTAAATAGAATCACATCAAAATATTTATATTTCACTAGAGAAATATAACTTTAAAAAGTAACGGGTCTCTGATATCACTGTATTGCGACGGTGTGTAGTGAAGTAGTACTCGAGCAGACAACGGTCGCTCATGAATTGATGCCGAAAGTTGTAAAGTAACTTTTGTTTGACATTTATAGTTTTCACTTGGGACTATATTTTCCCTCAGTGCTACCTGCTTCGGGAAAATATAATCCTTCAATAAAAATAATAAAATTCCCTCGCGAATGTCAAATACTTTACAGTATTACACTGCTAAGCAAGCAATATTTATTTGATGCAAGGCATGGCAAAACCGCTAAGTTGTCACACAGGAAGTTATTGAAAAATAACCAAATAAACAGCAGGAAATATAAACAAATACAAAGGAAGTTTTTGTCTATTTTGTTCAATAACTTTGGTTATAGATGTCCAATTTTCATAATTGACCCCTCATTTTAAAGCTTATAACAGTGCCAACGTTTAGTATCAACTCAATTTTTTAAGTTTGCAACAACTTGGTTGTTTTGCCATGATATGCCTCATGTGTATACTATTGAATGCCTTTGAGAGAGATACAGGAAAATATTGTACGAGCTGTGGCACAAGAGTAAACAGTCAATGTTTTTACACTGGAAATAGTACAGTACAATATTTTTCATATCATTACTCAATGTGAAATTTAGCTAGGTTTTCTTAATATTGTAACAAAGTCAAATTTACTTAGCAATAACAGTGGTTAAATTATCAAAATATTAAACAGGAAAAAAATACATAATTAAATAATAATTATATAATTCTTTAATGTCTTTGAGTGGGATATCGAAAAACATTTTGCCTCAGCAAGTAAAATATTGTTTTATATCCCCAAAAATGGGCATTCAATATTATAGTTATTAATGTATTCGAATACACAACATAAATTAGGTTAGGTTCTCAGATTTTCTCAATGTTCAATATTATGATTCTTACTGTTAAATCACAATCAGCAAACCTACATAAATTACCATCCGCACAGATCACATTCTTGCCTGCACAACAGCAGAAATTAGGTGATTCCTGTGAATTGTGTTATGATAGGGGTGTGGTTTTGCATTTATTGGCCAATTAGGCCCTCCGAAACATGGTTTTATAATATTCTTCTACCTCTATAAACAATGGTAAACAAAGATACTAAAGAAATATATCAATTGGCTAAAAGTGCACAAATAAATAATAATGAATGGTTTTGAATGTTTTTTAATTAGTGTATATTTTCTTGTTTTTTCAGGTGATGTACCGGCTATACAGATGAATAATGTTCAGCAAGCACAGTTTATCCCTCTCACCGAAGTTCTCTGTCTCATCATATCTGAGCTAAATAAACGGAAAATCAATGCAAACCAAGAAGTAATTCGCAGTAAATTGTCCGAGTGCTACAATCACATCACATTACCAAGCATGGAAATCATATATAAATCATTAACGCATTTGTTAAATCAGGGAAAGATCCGTCATAATGGAGTTGGATATCTTGCCTTGGATCAGTCGGTTCCGATGGATTCAGAATTTGATGATTATCTACTGAATTCCGCATATTATATAAATCCTGAACAGACAGAGAAATCATATTTGATGTTTAAGGATGGTCAGATTACAAAACATTCATTACCTAAAAGTGTATCAGATAAGAGTACGCAGACATTGGACGAGAAACAGGAGCAGATTACTCCAAAGGGTAAAGGAGTACAAACAGCGACAAGTAAAGTTGATTCGCCAAAAATTGTTAAAAAGCAGGTACCGGTTAAACATCCTGCCGCAAAGACTTTACCTGCTAAATCACCTGTACTGCATTCCTTTGATGACTCTCTTGTTTTTAATACTCTCAAACCGGGTTATCCTAGACCTGGTTTGCAGCGGAGCCTCTCAATGCGTGAACGTAAAAGTAAATCGCTTACACGTTCAAATTTTGATCGCACACAATCATTGCGCACTGGCCGTTATGCGGAGGATGACATGTTGTTGACCTCAGATTCAGAGTACAAGACTTCATGCCTTGGTCGTTTTTTTAGTGGTAAACATCACTCTAAGAAGCAGCATAATAAAACAGCAGTGTTGTCACCTACAGTACCAGCTAAGCAGCAGAAAACATCAAACAGTCCTAACAAACTGGAAACATTTTGTGCTCAGTTTCCCCCTTCCGACATTCACGATCCGTTCTTCAATCATGTGCGTTGGTTAAACAGTGAGAATGCAAGAAAGAATCAGAACTCTAGTGAGATTTCGAGTACTTTCACCGACGATCAGAGTGTGGTCACAGTGGATAGTTTTGGAATCCCTCGTCCTCCACGTGAAACAAAATCATTGCCGAAAGATTCAACTAAAGTAAACACATATCGTATGGAATCTGGTCATTTGACCAGTAAGGCACAGAGTCTCCAGATGAAGTATAAGGAAGCTCAACAGGAATCCATGCCAGAAAGTGAAGCAGAGTTTTTGAAACCTACAAAACTTTATGATAATAAGTATCGTACAAAAGCAGTTTCACAGCAAACCAACACAAAACCTGCTAAAGTTAATGCGACAACAAAAGAAGATAAGATAAAACATTATTTCCAGTCCTTACGAGAAAGTAGTCCATTAAAAATCCAACCATTTCAAGGTGTAGATAATGAATCATTTTGCAATGATTCTGAATTGGATTATCGACCTCAGAAAGAAAACACCAGAGGACGAGGAACTAATAACAAAAATAAGGTACGCGATAAATCAAGAGAACGTGCTAAAAAACGCCACTCTCAGAAATATGATTCTGAGTCACAAACATCTACTCTAACTGGATCTGATAAACTGCCTTCACCACCGCCTTCTGGTGGTCTTATGAATGGTGATGTTTCCGATAGTGGCAGTTCTGTTTATGTTGACAAATATCCACATCATCCACATTACGAAGTGCTGACATCCGATACAGACCAAACTTTATCATCACATGATAGCGAGATGCCTATACAGTATAAATCACTTATTAATGCTAATGAAACTAGGAAGCCATACCCACAGTCCCTACCAATTCCAAATGCTAAACAGATCAAACCGGTTCACTCCAGCTACAAACCAGTTAATTCTAGTATCCAACCTGTTAATTCCAGTAACCAATCTAATAATAATCATATAAATGAAGACAGGCGAGTCTCTGCACCTATAGTCATCTCTTCCAGACCTCCAATCCAGATTCCTCCAGAGCAGCCCCGAAAATCATCTGAATATTATTATGATGATGATGAAATTGATCACCTGATGAGAGGATCTCCACATACAAATGACGACCGCCCTCTTTTGTCACCTGTGCAAGCCATTAGGACTTTCTCGGCTTACCCAGAATTTACAGATACAAAATCAAATAGTCAGGACACTTTGGATTCAGGAAGGAACACTTGTAGTATATCTATGTCAAGCTCTCATAACTATGAAACTGTCCAACCAAAAACCTACCAAGGAGGTCATCATTATAGTCAAATAAATGTCAGAGGTCCGGATTTGACAAATGGAGTCGAACATAAAAAATCTTATATGAATGGTAACAATAACATCCAACATGTTCCAAACCGTGGCCCACCTGTTCATAATCGTATTGAAAGTTTAAGCTCCACTGGAGATGGTGACAGTGGCTTTAACTCTCCACGTTCATCAGTTGCGCATAACCGCAATCGTTCTACTCCAATTGAAATCATGTCACCAGAGCGTTTAATGCCAAAAACATCCCCAACAAAAGTATACAGCAAACCAGAATATACAACACTACAGGAACATTCCGAGGATATTTACGATCGGCCACACAGTCGTAACCGTAAGAAAAATCGACCAAAATCGTGTATGGATAGTGAACACTCGAGCGTGTCGGACCTTACGGTGAAAACAGCTGTTAGCAAGGATCGCAAACATTCTGATGATAATAATTCATCATCTGATAAATCTTCAAACCTTAAACGGAAACAAAATGGAAAGCGCCACCACAAAAGTTATGAGCTAATTGGAATGTTATAGTTCCATGGAGTTTTATATAGTGAATCTTGAGTGATTAGCACAAAAAATTACCATATCGTTGCAGATGTGTTCAATTGGTAATAGAGTACTCTACTGTTACGTCACAACAATAGGTAGTGCAGTTTGTTGCTAGCAGCAATGAAAAATGCAGTCAACCGATCATCGCTAGCGTATGCAAAGAAGTGTTGCTAAATTTTATCTCTAACTTGTGATGTTGTATCATATGACTTGTTCAAGGGAATATCCGGGAATTGGAGAAAGGATTACTCAATCTCAATCAAATTCTTAAACATCATAATTACCTTATTTCCCTATTGTTTACACTTTCATGCAGAAGTATATGACTGTTATTTTTCTTTCCTCTGGCATTATACTTCCTTTTCTCTGAAGGGGCATATGCTCATTTCGTCTAAAGCGGGGATGCTCGTAGCCTCAATCTTCATATTTATATACAGTAGTTACTGTATTTATTTTTTTCTACCTCTGAATGGT
>JAOTQE010078415.1:0-15976 GCA_025631205.1 Nesometra sesokonis
GTTGTTATTCGAGTCTAATCTTGGGCAAATTGTTGATAATATTAATTCTGTGTTTGGAGCCATATTTTCAATTTTATTTATGTCTAGTATCCGTTATGGGAGGTGTCTGCACAGGAAGGTTTAACTGTCATGTAACACATTTTTTAAATATTCATCACTAACCCATACTTATATTAGAAATAACTAGTCTAAACATCAAAACACGTTTCTTTCTAAGGATGTGAGCAGGGACGGATACAGGATTGTGATTTAGAGGGGTGCTTAATTCCCGATTTTGGTTTTGGCAAGAAAAAAAATACTTGCAGTGTTTTCACTAACAGTCACCCTTTGCCTCTTATGAGTCTCTATATTTTAAAGTTATAAAATATATCCTAAGCGTACACAACATTTATATAAGTCTTATCAATTGTTCAGGACGAAACATGGTTGATACAGATGTTCACTACGAGAATATCCACTTCATACGAAACCACGAGGAATGGCGAAAAAGAACAGAAGTACAGAAATATAAGTTGAATATAAACCACGAGAGTTATGAAATTGCGGGCAAGCTCAAAAATTTACAAAACCATTCAAACATAGATGAACCGGACGACCCAGTATACATGAACACGACAGCCCAGTCTACAAGAAAGTCTTGGACAGAAAACGATTGCAAATCTTCAGAATCCAGGTACAATTACGATGCTGTATTTTTTGGTTACTGCTCCACATTCAGCATCACCGCCACCACCACTGTCGCCACGACCACCACTTACACCACCATCACCACCACCACCACCACCACCACCAACAACAACAACAACAACAATAATAACAACAATAACAACAATGATAACAACTACAGCCAACGCCACTATCACCATCACAACCAACGTCCACGGCGACAACAAGAACAACAAAGCAAACAACAACTACTATCACCAAGAAAAACGAAAAAGAACAATTATCACCAACACCACCGCCACCACCAACACCACCACAACCAGATTTGTTAAATAACATTTCCACATGTCTTTTTTAGGTCACCGCCTCCTCTGCCGGAAAAGAGTATAAAGCGCCCACCAGCTACTGCTCCAAGATCGAAATCAGCAAGAAGAATACCGGTTGAGGCGCCTTCTCTGCCGGAAAAGTCATGTACCAGAAGACCACCTACTGCTCCAAAACCCAGAACAAAACCAACAATAGATCTAATTGATGAACCCTCCTCGCTAAAGTCACTCGCATATTCTGCTAAAAACAACACATCCAGAACGCATGACGTGAGGTAGGCTATTTCTAAGATTTGGTATGCCCATTTCTCTAGATCCTAGAAATAAGATCTGTGGTCTAACAGTAGCCATGTGTTGTCCGGGGCAATCGCTAAAATTATGACCTCTTCAATGCATTTTATTTTATTAGTAGAATCAGAAATCTGTTATGTAATACCATCGGGCATAATGAAATCAAACAACATCAACAAAGACACAAAACATAGTGATTGTGGTCCTCAATGTAGGTAACTAAAATGCGTTATACTGTTTATTATACAGTCCGTCTGACTATAACCAAAATGATTAAATTCTTCAACAATGTTTTGTCGCTGGAAAGACTTCATTCTATTTTCGGGCCCTTGGTCAGCTCGTGATGTTACAGAATCCTGTGATTGTCTGTCATAACAAATCAACATGCTTATTTTCTTGTTGATTCTCTAACAACCTTTCTCCAATTCAATTTGTTAACATAGGCTTACACTCATTTTGTATGAATTGTTTTTTAGTGATTTGGTGCGGCAGCAAGGCGAATCATTAACTGTTCGCATTCCCAAGCAAGAACTGGTGGACAAAAAAATAAAGCTTGCAGAAATCAACAACGGAATTTGGTAAGCTATCGTTGTTTTTTGTTAAATTGTTTATTAAGTCCAGGTCATACCGTCCGAACGTTGTTGGAGCATTCCATGATCGATAGGGAGATCAGTTTTTAACCGCTCCAGGAATGCTCCAGCAAAGTTCTGGTGGTGTGACCGGGTCTGACTGGGCCTTTAAGACCGCGTCACATCGCCAGAACTTCGCTGAAACGTTCTTTGAACGCGTGTGAAAAAAAAATCATCTACCTACCATTCAAGGAACGCTCCAACAAAGTTCAGGCGGCGTGACCGGGCCTTTAACCATATAGGCTAAAGGCTATTATTACTGTTTATCAATTGCATCTATCCTGTCGTTTCAATAATATTTCAGTGAAACCACTAATAATCAATATCTTATTCGCGGGAACAGAAGAGGGTGCGTGAAGAGACACAAAACGAGCGCGTAGAGTGATGAACAAATAGGAACGTCCACAGCTTCTGGCTATACACACGCCATTATGAACGCGCACGTTACTGTCTGTATTAGTGATGTCAGTAAACGAAATACATCACTCGCTCTGATTGTAAAGTATAACTATATTCTTATTTATCAAAAGGTTTGGTGGTTTTGAAAACTGTCATACAGGAAGTGGGCGTGCTGAACGTTGGCTTATGTTTGGTGATCAACTGGTTCAGATCAACGAACAGTGGCTAAATTCTGCCAATTTTGCCGGAAATATCATCAACACAAGTAGCAGGCAAGAGGTATGTTCTTCAAAAAAATGAACAATGGAGGGATCATAAAGCCCTTGGTAAATTAGACAGTACAGCAGATAACTAACGCCGATTTAGTTAGTGTTAGCATTTTTTCAAAATTTGGTTGCAAAAGAAAATTTCCTTAGATTGTACGTTAACTTGATGATGCTCTTATTATTAGTATTGTAAATAACAGTAGTTGGTGTCTTAAGATATTGACGTGTTACATAGAAAACACTTGAGAATAATTTTGAAAATATTGTTGCCAAAATCATCAGTAATGAAGAATTATGGCCTCAGAAAGGTAACTCCATCGACAAGTAGGATTACTAATGCATATACATATATACATTACAAGTATAGTAGGCCACGTTCATTTACAATTAAGCCGTCTAATGAAATATAATAGAGTATTAATAAAAGTTTCTTGTTAAATAGGTGTCATTGTGTGTGAAACGTTTGCCTCATGCTCAGATAATCACCCTTCAACGTGAATACAGATGTCAGGGGCTTGGCCTAGAATGCCACAGAAGAGAGGTAAGTTTATTTGACATAGATTGTATTTTAAAGTTATGCTGTTGACACCTCTGACGGTGCAACCTCAGTTATTGTTAAGTAACTCAATGAATGGATTTTTCCCGTGGCTTTTACGAAGATTGTAAAAGGCATATATACATGCATATATACATACCGATATGCGCTACCCATAAAATTTGGTTTATAAAGATGACGTTTCTCATCGTGTAAGTGGCAACTAAACTTTTTTTTTATGTTGCACGAAAACAAATCTACTTTTCAACATTTACAAATGTACTATCGTGTTTTTTTAAAATTTTTGACGAGTAATTGAACTTCATTTGTTAACCTTTATACTAGATAACAAAGGTCAGTAGAGATAAAATAGCGTCGACACAGGGACGACTTCGACCAGAGGCTACGGGTATTAAAGGAATGAACTGCACATGGACAATTACACATGTCAATTCTGATCCAATTCCGCCTAACATCTCAACAAAACAGGTTAGTCGTTGGTTTAAAACATTATACCAAAGACCTTACAATGTAAAGGTAGCGCGCTGGCCTATTCCAGTGCGCAATGCCATTACATGGAATTGCGCCCGCTACAAAATAAAGAGTAACGAACGTGCAGGTAGAAAATATTGCTATTGATGGTGATTGTAAATGCAATTGAAAATTGAATAATGAAATTGATTTACCTTCTATATCAAATTCATTATCACCCCTTTGGAAAATAAATCAAAATACTAATTATTTTAAATAAATAATTATAAAAACGATAATAAAACAATGCATTTTATAGCGCCCCTGCAAAATAAGGAGTAGATTTGAGCTCTTAGATGGCGTCGTATTACCGAAATTCCATGCAAAAATCGGCCAGCGCGCCATCTTTACATTGTAAGATCTTTGATTATATTTTACTTCGATATTGATAGTTAATCAGCATAGAGTAAGGTAAGTAGTTTGCATGCCGACTGCGACACATGTCTTCACAATAGGGAGCTTTAGGTTTAAGTGGACGTAAACTTCAACGACGCACACTATTATTGGACTATCGTTTAAAAATGTTTTACCTTTGTGACAAAGAATGCACGCGTTTGGCGTTGAAATTTACGGCATAAATTATAATATAATTGTTTATCTAATTTGATTTTGTTTTCTTATTTCAAATAATGAATGTGTTTTCTAAGATATATAAAAGTGAAAACGTGTGAATAATACAAGCACACCACAAAAAAGCACTATAACAGACGTCCGTTTACGTTCATAGAGTGAACGGCAAATCCATAGTGAACGAGTTCACTGTCGTTTTCTCCACTGCACTAGCCAGCTACTTTCAATGAATTTGAATTTATCTAGAACTTTAATGTGCGTGTCAGTTCAGATCAGTGATGTCATTGAACTTTTTGGCCTGATTCGCTTTTAATATTTTTTTAAATGTTTATTTTTATTTATATTGTATATGGTAACATATTAATTATTGCAACTAAGGAAACGGAATCAAATTATAAGATAATAAACTAATTCACAGAAAAATTGCTATAAAAATGTTGGTATTTTACGGTGGCGGGATTTTCCAAACAGAATGAAACAAGAATAGATTTGTAAATTTGTAAGTTATTGGTACTTTTTCAACAGTGCCAAAAATAGACATCGGACGATATACGTTCCTATGTCTGACATTTCACGGCTTTCTTAAAACATGGCATCTCAAATGGCTAGACAACGCGTTATATATTATTATTATTATTAAATATAATCTATCATTTTTTTAAGATGAGTTTGGTTCAATGACATGATTTTCAGCCACTGCAGTATAATTTTGTACAGAAACTTGTAATTCGTTGTACAAAATATCATTAAATTTTCCAATGGCCGCTTTTTGGATGTCGGGAGGTTATGTTTTCGCTCTTTGTGTGTGATTTTGTTTATGGGGTGGGGGAGGGGTGTGTTAGTTTGTGAAGAGCCTAAAAGCCACAGTTTTTATCATAAAATAGTTAAACTTTGCCATAATGTACCTTGACTAAAGATCTCAAGCTGATTAAATTTGGAGTGGGCATTTTCAAAGAACAACGTAAAACATGCAAAAGGCCCAATTCACGTAATCAGCAAGTTCTTGCATAGTTGTCACATAGACTTTAAATCTATACTGTTCATTATTTATGTGTATGAAAGTCCACGCAATAGTTCTTTATGACCGTAATTATTCCATTATAATAGTGAACCATTTGTTTAAAAGACCCAAGGTCGTTGGCGGGGGATTGCACTCTACGATTGCGGGTGTCTAGTTATATGACTATGGGGTTATATTATGTACGCCAGGAGAATGAGATATTTTATTATAGAAACAACTACGGTAGCAAACAACACATTGGTGTTGAAAGCACAGTAGGCCTAACTCCCAAGTTTAAACAAATTGTAACTAGTGTGGATAGTCTCGGTATTCATGAATAAAAACGAAGTTGTCTAATGAAGCTTATTCTTTTTTTATAGATGGAGGAAAAACTACGTACGGCTGGTGACATCGTAAATTTAATTGTACAGCCAACAGATTTTGTTCAGGCAATCACAGATGCTTGTTGTTAACATCATCATCCTGACTATATGATTTTGCGTTTATACAATAGATGTATCATTTTAACGGCTAGATAGTGAACTTCACTAGAATACAAAGCCCAAAGTGCAATTCCATGGAAGCGCCTAATTGAAAGATACGGGTAATATCAAGAATCTAACCAATCACATCGCACTACGTTTTAAGGCTGTTGCTACGATGCAACAGGCGCCCCCACTTTTATAAAAGTTTCATTTTTTTAAATAAATAAAATTTAATTCAAAATGTAAAGACATTGACAAAAATAAAATATATCAAACAAATGTAAATAATTTGTATGATGCAAGAATGTTAAAAACACAATAATTATAAAACAGTTATTAGTATTTAACTTAGATGTTTGTGACGAAGGCTGACGACCATCAGTATGCAGCGTCTACAGGGGATTGCTATTCTACAGTTTTAAGTTTACTATCTAGCCGTAAATAATAAATCTATGGTTCATACGTACTCGTATCCTGGTGAACTTCATCTCGCATCCTTCAAAATTGTGCCACAAATTCGCCCATGTATGAAGAAAGATTACTAACTATCGTAATATGACGGACTATTAGGTGACCTCAATCACATTTATGTGTTATTGAATTAGTTTAAATTGTTATTTTCTTCAAAACTCGGTCATGTTGTCGACCAATACACCATTCTGTGAAACGTTTGCCTTGTAACATGTGATTAGATTTCACCCCTTCCGGATATTAACTATTGTTTTTAAAACAATAAAGCGCCTTCCGATGTTTCCGACCGTTACGGCGAATAAAGATATTACTTATTACTTCATGGAGGAAATAGAAATTGAAATAAAATCTTAAATATTTCCTCCATGGTTACTTAATCAGACGAATAGCTCTAAAGCTCTGTATAGTCAGGGCTGAAAGTACATTTACAGCGATATTATTGCATTGCATTGATTTGTATAATATGCAAGGCCTCTATCTGTAACAAGTGTTTTTCAAAACAATAGAATAGAAAACAAGAATAATTAAAAGTAAACAAAGTGTTAATTTGAAGTTGCTAATGCCACATACGGTATTGAAAATGGTACTATTTTGAAGTAGAGTTATTGTTGAATGTACATGACTACGTTATATAACAAACGTATATTATTTAATAAATATTTACTCCATAAGTCTGACCATTTTTATTTTTCGAATAAATATGGTAGTCTATTAAATATTATGATCATATTTGTAAATAATATTATATGGTCAATATTTATAAGTTTTCTCATTACAACAAAATTTAAAATTCGGTATGACATATTAAGTGACGATGAGAGTAGTAAATCAGCGTCTGTAAATTGTTATTGTAAATAAAAAAAATGTTTTGTATATTTTCTAAATCAATTGATTTGTATAGAAATTTTGCAATTGAGAAAATTGACAGTCAGTAACATAAAATAATAATGATTAATTATTATTTAACATCAAATCAGTGGTAAAATTATACGTGTAAACAGATTTTGTATTATTGTAACTGAGTGAATTTGCCAAAGCTACTTTATATTGTAAATAAACTGTTTAAATTTGCAAGTATAAGATTGTACAGTATATAACAACGCTGCAGTGTGTATTGCTTTATTGCATAAAAAAATAATGAATTTATTTTTGTGTTGATGGGAAATGCATAAATGTCTTAACGTCAACATACCAGAGGGTAAAGGCTCGTTGATACTATGACGATAAGAAAGAATAAAAATTAGTAATTTCGATATAAATTACAAGTAATTTAAAAAAAAAGTATTTATGCTAGATCGACCTTCATTTGTGTATAAGACGAAAACATTAATTTTACAAAATACAATCGGATGACATCATAATCAATGAAAACGATAAAATTGTTGACGTTTAACGACCTGAACGATTTTGTTGATTATGACGTTATTTTAGTAGATTTGTTTAATCAGGGGATCAGTCGTATTATTTTACTGTTTGTTTGTAGTATTTTTTTATTTGATTCGAGAATGATTGTCAATTAAATAAAAAGAAACAAGATCGTTTATTTTAAACATTATCACATCTTTAGAAAAGTCTGTTTTGACAACAGTTTTCGAAAAATACAATCTTTGCGCGTCCTTAATTTTCGCGATCGTCGTGTCATCGCGAAATTCTCGAAAATTAAGGGCGCGCAAAAATAATGGGTTTTACAGTATATAAATCATCACAAACGGAACATATTAAATTATAATTGTTCGAGTATGGAAGTGTCTTCAATTTCTTATAATTTTTTTCTAGAAAAAACTTACTTTTATCCATTTATCATTGATCAGTATCGTCATAATATCAACGAACCTTGAAGTAAACTTGTGTTTACGAATTTTAATGATGGATGAATACAAGGCAATCAAGCAGAAAGGACGCTGTTCTTTTCCGCCGAACAAGAGTCATAACGTTTGGTCCTGAGTTGAGCGTCCGTTCTGTTTGATTGCCTTGGATGAAATTATAACTAGGAGAATATAGTTTAGATTGCTTCATGCTAAATATTCCATGAAATCAGCATCGGTAGAGAAAACTTGTAGACAAATGACTGATAAACGCTTGGGTAAAGATATAACTTCAAAACTAAAAATAAGCATAATAGTAAAAATACCTAAAATCGTTACGTTGCCGAAGTCCGACCGACCCAAAATCTAAAAATAAAAAAAATCAGGGTTGGATTGTATATATTCACATTTGCCGATTGTTTAGATAATTTGAGGCTAGTCATGGCAAAACCACCAAGTTGTCGCACATGACGTTATTGAGAAATAAGCAAATAAACAACAGGAAATAAAAAAATACAAAGGAAATTTGTGTATTTGTCCAATAACTTCAGTTATAGGTGTCCAATTTTGAAAATTGACCCCTCATTTTAGAGCCTGGGAAGAGTGTAATATGGTTTTAACAATAACTCAATTTTCAATTTTCCTACAACTTGGTCGTTTTGCCATGTCGTGCCTCATATATAAAATATGTACCTAAAAAAACATTCCGACAAACCGACCTACCTATGTTTTCAAAAAGTATACTGTATGCTGAGCAACAGATTGTTTATTGTTTTTTTTTCGAAATAATTTTAACTGTCACTCAGTAGACTGATTTCCCATTTCTAATCACCTCAATCAGTGAATAAGGAAAAAGAATAACTACACCAATGACATACACGATTCGAGATACAAGTCAACTTAGACTTGCACCAAGTCGCTTCTCTATGATCGTTTTTCGTAATATATGTAGCGCCGCTAACGACGAGAACAATACAGTAAGTCATTATTTTTCATCACAAAATGATGGCCAAAACATGGAGGAATACAAATCAGATTGATTTTTATTCTTCCATGGCTAAACTACAATAAGTGAGTATGGGACGTCAATGGCGCCTTAAAAGGAATCAAGCATTGAAAGTTAAAACAAAACCGACCATAAGGCCTGTGAGACAGGCTAAAGTAAATTGTATTGTCAAAATAATAAAATTCAAAATATTAGTTTTACCAATGCAGAATAATACAAAACTGTGTGCTAATTAAGTAAATACATCACAAAAACAACAATCGAAACCTATGTAAATTATCTTCTGAAATGTTGCTGAATAAACTACAAGCGATGCACAGTCGAGTCTCTAAAACGATTTATGGGTATTTTGCTCTTTGCTTATGTCTAATACTTTCATGATCTACTAACAAAAATGTTTGAATGCAATGGATGAGATGGATCGTGTATAATTAAATTAAATAGTAACTATTACCAATATATTCTAAAAGTTCTACATTGGCGCAGATTACTCTACCAGTCCTGTTAACAATTTTCTGCAGCTGACTCTTAGCTTATCTACTGTGATATGAAAACAAATAATGATGCATGAAGCCAGACTTGATCTGACAACCGAGGACTAAATCATATAAATAAGTTGAGAGTAAACCTAAAAGTCTGTTCATTCAATATACAAAATATATTCATTTATTACATTCGACAACGAGTTGTCAAGGTTATGTTTTCATTCGTGTTGGTGGGTGTGTGTGTGTGTGTTTGTCTGTTCGCGCAGCATAACTTACAAAATAATTGGTACTGACAAAAACGACCCAATGAACAATTGTTTAAATTTTGGTGAAAATCAGTGGTCGCATGCGCCTGAGGGCCTCCGGAAACATTACGGTCTGTAGTGGGGCTTCAAGCTACACTGATTTTTCATAGGAGCAAATGATTAATCAGATCTCGATCAACTTTACTGCTACTTTCTACACACTGCTTTTAGAATCGTTATCCTTATTAAGAATATCAGCTTCAGCGAGAATTTCGGGTGGTTTGCGCTCTCTGAGTGTTTGTGTTTGCCCTAGAACGGAGTTCTTTAATGTACTTTCCAAATTAAGTTCGTTATCAATAGTCTCATTATACTTTCGCGCGTCTTTCAATACTTCCTCACTATCAATTAAAATATTTTTATTGCGAGTTTTCTTTTTTCTTCTAAACTCTACAATAACTTCTTTATTTGGCGTTTATAACAAGAACATTCAATTTACAGCTTTACATAAATGATTCAACATAATTCTAGAAGAAGAATGTGTATTTTTATTATTTTGATTAACCTCCATACAAATTTTTCATTTTAAAAATTGTCGGATGGCGGCCATATTGGATTTCAAAATATTCGCCGTTTTTACTTAACATTACATGGTTATAACATACAATGGATTGTACTTGTCATCTGCAGGCAAAACAATCTGAAAGTTTCTGTTTTGAATGATAATAATGAGAAGATTTCATTTTAGTATCTCTGCAGCAATGGTCATAGAAAGTTGACTTCTGTTTTAATTCATTTGCTAATTAATGAGGTGTCAGCAACATTTATGGTAATTGAATTTAATTTTATCATTCATTTAAAACAGACAATTCGAGATTGTTCTGCCTATGGTATGGTATTTTTCCGATTGTATTTCTTAATTACATTGTAATTTAGGCTACTACTGTGGGAAGATCAACAATTATCCTTACATTACTTGTAGGCCTACAGTAGGGCCAGAGTTTATATGATGTATTTCTGGTAAGTTATGGTGACAAAGCAAATATAAATAAAATATATATTATTAAAAATGTAAAACAAAATCAACTCTTCATGACCATTGGTTGCAAAGATATGGAAGTCCCACAATTTGGGTCTACTAATTTGCATATTTTTAATATGTATATTAACGTGGTGTTAGCAACCTGTATGATTGCTAGCATTTGATCTTCTCATTACTGTCATTCAAAACAGATTTTTCCAGATTTTTTTGCCACATAATAATAAGTATAATCTATTGTCTGTTACCATGATTTAAAGTGGCAGCTACTTTGAAATCCAGTATGACCGCCATCCGAAACTTTAAAAATGTCAAATATGGATGGAATCGCAATCAAATAATACATTTTGACTAGGATTCACGAAACTTTGGGAATGATGCAAGATTATAAACTTGGAGAATAACTCCTAAGGAGGATCTGAACATTCCAAAAAACATAATTATGCAGGATGTAAAAACGGAAAGCGATAACTTTAGACAGGATTATTTAAATTTTTATAATATTTTAGAAGCATTAACCATTTTTTGATGTAAACTCCTTGGGAAAAATTAGGATCGAGACATTCCGAATACTACCGGGACAATGCCGTTCAACCACTTTTTTGTGCCCGGAAGTAGGCCTACCGGACCCTCGAAGTGGAAGGGTTATGCGATCAACTGACTAGTTAATCAATGGAATGGTAACGCAGACAGTACTCTACTAAGAAACGACATGTTGAAAAAAAAAAACAATTAGAATATATTTGTTTTAAAAATTGGAATATTGTAACTTCGAAAAATAGGATATTGGTTTTAACACGTAATGGAAATAGATAACAATATGGACTGACTGCCAGATTAACTGAATAACAAGCGGATGACGGAGAAACAGATTACTAAGAACTGACCTGCTGAATTTCAAACCAATTTGACTAATGCAACTTGAAGAAATTGCATCATCGTAAGGCCTAAAATAAACTAACAACACGTATTGTAGTATAACGTATACATGAAAAATTGAGAATGTTTAAAATTATCGGGATTTTCCTTAAGTTTTTAGCTGTTTATAGACTTCACACAAGATGGAACTTTTTCAGTGTTTATTTTTAGCATTCTGTATATTATAGATCCACATATTTTTACATTAGAAGCAGTAAAAGTAATACGTATACATATAATTCTATTCAATTTTACTTTGTGCTAAAATAAGAATTGTGATTTTGTAAAATTTAGATTCTATAGATAAGAGGGATAAACCCAGTCTCACAATCAAATACCTAAGTGTATACACACTGATTAACGCTCAATAATGTAGCTATACACAATCAATAAGGACCGACAAACATACAGAGCCAGCAAACCGATTAATTTAACGTTCCCGATTACTTTACAAAAGGTAGAAGTGTAGATGCATTTTAGAGGTCATTGTTTTATTGATATATTTATCAACGTATAACAACCTGATTGATGTGATATTTTTTGTGGGTATTTTGTTGTTTGCTTATGTCTAATCCTTTCCCGATCTGCTAACACAAATGTTTGAATGCAATAGATGAGATGGATCGTGCATAATTAAATTATATTTCTTAATAATAACTATTACCAATATATTCTAAGGGTTCCACATCGGCGCAGATTACTCTATCAGTCCTGTTAAAAATTTTCTGCAGTTGGCTCTTTACCTATCTACTGTGATATGAAAACAAAAACATACAATGATGCATGAAGACAGAATTGATCTGACAACTGAGGACTAAATCATATAAATAAGTTGAGAGTAAACCTAAAAGTCTGTTCATTTGATATACAAAATATATTCATTTATTACATTCGACAACGAGTTGCCGAGGTTATGTTTTCATTCGTGTTGGTGGGTGTGTTTGTCTGCTCGCTGCATAACTTACAAAATAATTGATACTGACGAAAACAACCCAAGGAACAAGTTTGTAAATATTGGTGAAGATCCGTCGTTGGCTGTGCATGTGGGGCCTCAGAAAACATTACGGTCTGTAGTGGGGCTTCACGCTACACTGATTTTTCATAGGAGCAAATGATTAATCAGATCGCGATAAACTTTACTGTTACTTTTTACACACTGTTCTTAGAATCGTTATCCTTCGGGCGCTTGAAGGAGGTTTTCGCTCTCTGAGTGCTTCTTGTTTGCCCTGGAACGGAGTTTTTTTTTAATTTCAAATTAAGTTCGTTATCAATTAGTAGTCTCATTTACTTGCGCGCGTCTTTCAATACTTTCTCACTCTCAATTAAAATATATTCATTGCGCGTTTTCTTTCTTCTAAACTCTACAATAACTTCTTTATTTGGCGTTTATAACAAGAAAATCAATCTACAGCTTTACATAAATGATTTAACATTATTCTTGAACAAGTAATTTTGTTATAAGACAAATCAAACACAGTGGTGGTGTTGCACTCTATATTTTTGCGGATTAATATTTTCGATATAAACCGGGCAATCATGCGCTCTTTAAATATTTTAACACCATCAGAAACTGAAACATTAAAATATATTTCCTTTGGGGTTTTTGAGAAAAAGTATAAATAAAATTTCTATTTTTCATTTTTGAAGTACGCTTATTAAAAAAAATAAATGTCAATTAAATCTTTTGCGACCGATATAAATTTCAGATTGGCCGCCATATTTTAATATACTATAACTTTGGTCAAGGATAGTCTTTTCCATGGTTTTAGTAAACAAATATTATTTTGATTAACGCTCCATACAAATTTTTCATTTTAAAAATTGTCGGATGGCGGCCATATTGGATTTCAAAATATTTGCCGTTCAACACTTAACATTATACATGGTTATAACATACAATGGATTGCACTTGTCATCTGCAGGCAAAACCATCTGAAAGTTTCTGTTTGAATGATAATAATGAGAAGATTAAATTTCAGTATCTCTGCAGCAATGGTCATAGAAAGTTGACTTTTGTTTTAAATCGTTTGCTAATTAATGAGGTGTCAGCAACATTTATGGTAATTGGAATTTAATTTTATCATTCATTTAAAACATACAATTCGAGATTGTTTTGCCATAGGTATTTTTTCTGATTGTATTTCTTAATGACATTGCAATTTAGGGCTACTACTGTGGAAAGATCAACAATTATTCTTACATTACTTGTAGGCATACAGTAGGGCACGAGTTCATATGACGTATTTCTGGCAACTTACGGTGACAAAGCAAATATAAATAATATGTATGTTATTAACAATTTAAAACAAAATCAACTCTTTATGACCATTGGTTGCAGAGATAGGAAGTCCAACAGTTTGGGTCTACTAATTTGCATATTCAATACCATTTGCATATTAATGTGATGTTAGCAACCTGTATGATTGCTGGCATTTGATCTTCTCATCACTGTCATTTAAAACATACTTTTCCAGATTGTTTTGCTACATAATAAGTATAATCTATTGTCTGTGTTACCATGATTTTAAATGTTAATTAAAAATGGCAACTACTTTGAAATCCAGTATGACCGCCATTTGAAACTTAAAAAAAATTGTCAAATGTGGATGGAATGGCAATCGAATTATACATTTTGATTACGAATCAAAAAACCGTTGGGAATGATGTAAGCTAATACACTTGTAGAATAACTATTAAGGAAGATCTGAACATTCCAAAAACAAAATTATGCAGGATGTAAAAACGGAAAGCGATAACTTTAGACAGGATTATTGAAGTTTTAATATTTTAGAAGCATTATTCATTTCTTTGATGTAAATTACTCCTTGGAAAAAATTAGGATCGAGACATTCCGAATACTACCGGGCCCACGCCGTACAGCCATGTTTTGGGGTCCGGTAGTAGGCCTACCGGACCCACGAAGCAGAAGGGTTAAGCGATCGACTGACTAGTTAAGCAATGGAATGGTAACGCAGACAATACTCTACTATAAGAAACGACCTGTTGAAAAAAAAAACAATCGGAATAATTTTTTTTTTAATTGGAATATTATAACTTCGAAAAATAGGATATTGGTTTTACCACGTAATGGAAATAGATAACAATATGGACTGACCGCCAGATTAACTGAATAACAAATGGGATCACCGATAAACAGATTCCTAAGAACTGACCTGCTGAATTTCAAACCAATTTGACTAATGAAACTTGAAGAAATTGCATCGTCGTAAAACGTTGGAATGACTTGGAAAATACAAATTAAAAATAGTTTTCATAACCATGGATACCCAGGCCTAAAAGAAACTAACAACACGTATTGTAGTATAACGTATACATGAAAAATTGAGAATGTTTAAAATTATCGGGATTTTCCTTAAGTTTTTAGCTGTTTATAGACTTCACACAAGATGAAACTTTTTCAGTGTTTATTTTTAGCATTCTGTATATTATAGATCCACATATTTTTACATTAGAAACAGTAAAAGTAATACGTATACATATAATTCTATTCAATTTTACTTTGTGCTAAAAAAGAATTGTGATTTTGTATACTTTAGATTCTATAGATAAGCGGGATAAACCCAGTCTCACGATCAAATACCTAAGTGTACAAACACTGATTAACTCTCAATAATGTAGCTATACACAATTCAATAAGGACCGACAGACATACAGAGCCAGCAAACCGATTGATTTAACGCTCCCGATTACTTTACAAAAGGTAGAAGTTTAGATGCCTTTTAGAGGACATTGTATATTGATATATTTTCATTTTTTTATTTATCAAGATATAACAGAATATAACCTGATTGATGTGATATTTTTAGGCTTTAATAATGTAATGAAAATACCCAAAACAACCAAGTCGACAAAGTTTACAGATAATGCAATTAGATACACTAAAATACGCATGCATATTTGTGTTTAATTTGTTACTAATAAAGTGATTGTGAGTTTATGTATAATTTAGATTTTATAGATATTCGGAATAAACCCAGTCACACAATCTGTAATTTAACTGTTTCCTGACCAAATATAATTTCTAAAGTACAGTTAAAAAAAATAAACTGGTTAATTTCACGGTTAATACAGTAGATATATAATAACGATAAGGCCAGACAAACATACAGACCCCACAAATCAATTAATAAATTCAATTCAATTCAATTTGAAACATTTATTTTAAACTATCAACATGTGACTTAATCATGTAATACAGAAATAAAAGATAAGTAGGTCAATGGAAGAAGGCTTGGTTCCGAAATTGAACAATTCACAATATGGATCATATCATAATAATAATGTAATATAT
>JAOTQE010078426.1:3186-15974 GCA_025631205.1 Nesometra sesokonis
GTAGTTACTGCAGCAATCTATTGCTATTAAGTTTACTGTAGTTACTGCAGTAATCTATTGCTATTAAGTTTACTGTAGTTACTGTAGTAAACTATTGCTATTAAGTTTACTGTAGTTACTGCAGTAAATCTAATGCTATTAAGTTTACTGTAGTTACTGCAGTAATCTATTGCTATTAAGTTTACTGTAGTTACTGCAGCAATCTATTGCTATTAAGTTTACTGTAGTTACTGCAGTAATCTATTGCTATTAAGTTTACTGTAATTACTGCAGTAATCTATTGCTACTAAGTTTACTGTAGTTACTGCAGTAAATCTAATGCTATTAAGTTTACTGTAGATACTGCAGTAAATCTAATGCTATTAAGTTTACTGTAGTTACTGCAGTAAACCTATTGCTATTAAGTTTACTGTAGTTACTGCAGTAATCCAGTGTAATTGCTTTTTTAGTGACTGCATTGACACATAAGGTCTTACTCTCTTTCAGCTAATGAATACTGTTGTAAATGAATTCCTGCAGTAACTGCAGCAGGATAGTTTTGACATGGTGCCTGAAGGCATTCATGAAGTACTCTTTTTGTAACTGAATTTCTGCAGTAACTGCAGCAGAATAGTTTTGGCATGGTCCCTTACTGCAGTTATTCAGTGCTAATGATTAATTTGATGACTGTATTGACACATGAGGTCACATCCTGTCGTGTTGTTTTACATAATTCTTATTCAGGTAATGAACTAACAGTTGTAACTGAATTATTGCAGTAACTGCAGTAGAATAATTTTGACATTGGTCTCTTTCTGTGCTTAATAATAATTGCTATTCAATAATTAAATTGTTTTTTGGTTTTAAATAATTTAATTGTACAAAATTGGTCAATATTATAAATATAAATACACTTACCACTTCAGGCGATTCTCTGTGAAATAAATAAAATTATATATTAATAATTTTGTTAAGAATATTAAAATACATGTAAATCATTCATATATTACAATAAACAACAGTAATAATAACTGTAGTTACAGTACTTTTATATTTATAACAATGCAATTTAAATCATTCTCAATGTGTGTTTAACCAGAGGGTGTGCCCAGGTTTCAGAAACAATTATTGTACTGTAATGCATTTATAGTTTATTTTAATCTGTATATTTGTTTTTTAAATGTAACTTTTATGACTTTACTGGGCTCAAGGGGAGAAGGGTTGAGTGGTTCTCCAGTTTGAGATTTATATCAGAAAATGAAGTCAAGGGCCCGCCTAAGGAATGAAAAATTGTTATCTCTAGATGCTTCTGATGTACATTTTAAAGCACATAGTGCTCAAATAATCAAAACAAAGGTCAAAATAAAGAAAATTGGTATTGCAAAACAAAAGGTATTTATTTATTTCTTTGCAAATAATAAATAGTATTTAATGTGTGAGTTTTTTAATTAATACATTTTTTTGATCACAAAAAATGTCATCTGTGTGTTCTACTGTCACTAATGACCACCAAATACAACTGATCAACAACTGACATTTCAGACCCAGTGTATGGGCCTGAAATATTGAACACTTTATGTTTATGAATGTTTGACATGAGCTTAAACAATATGTAATGTAACATAGTTCAATTTATATAGTGTCTTATACAGTAATACAGTCTCAAGGTGCTGTGGGCCAGATGTTACACATTCTTATGACTTTCTATGCCCCTAAGGGTTATGTCATGTCCTGCTGCCCGATATTGCAAAACAAATCACTTATGATAGAATAAAAAACCAAAATTTACCATTGCTGATATTAAGAATGACATGCTTAAGAATTGTGCTCTAGAAAACCATTTGTTGTGGCACCGGTCATGGTCCACACTATTTTCATATTAACTTACCCTTCCCCCATTCCATTCTCTGCCCCCTTGTCTTTTTTCTTTTTCGTTTTCTTCTTTTTCTTTGTCTTTTCCTTTTGTATTGTTTCGGTGATCGGTATAGTGGAAATGTCACATTCTTCAAATTCTATTGATGCTGTAATTAAAATTATATTATATAACTCTTCTTCAATTATATCAAATATTTGTTTTTGGATCAGATCATTACTATTAATGAAAATAAATTTTCATTTAAGTCTGTTCAAAAATTCCTTAGTGAATCTGGAAGATTTGATTGATTATTTAACCTTATCATGTTTTATTTGTTATCATTTACTGTAGGCCTTTTGTAAAGTAATGTTGTTATCGGAGACTGCACGACACTAAGTTAAAACCTTGTGACAAGCCTCGGTGTAAAATACTGAATAAATTCAAAAGCATGTGGAGTAGAATTAGAACTTTAAATCTTGTTTGTGTCCTTAAAACCCCTCTCACACAGAGCTACTACCTCGCGAGGACGATGGCAATCTATATGTGTTTTGGACTCGGCATGTGGCCGGGAATGTTTTTAGGTGATCTCACCAACAACCACATTCACGACTGTATCAGGAGGCTCGTAGATTATAAGGCAAAGAAGAAAAAACTTCTGTGAATACACTTGTTCGCGCTCAACTGGAAAATGGTCGGGATCACATCTGGATCGGGACGTAATATTAAAATCTGTTGCAACACCATATAGCCGAGGCTCCCAGCACAATGGCTCTAAGACGAGTTTAACCCACATATTTCTGACTGCAATTTGACTATAACACAATAATACCATGACTAAATTTGGTTCTGGACAACCTGGAAGACTGCCCGAATTGCTTTGAACATTTCAAAACATTCGGGGCCGGAAGGCGACCTATGGGACCATGCTACGATATGGACATGACATCCATGTCTTTATCATGGCACATCATTTTTTTGTTCAGTCGTCATGGACCTCACAAATCGTAGTTGTATCTGAGAGGCCTTATGTAAGGCATTTATCTGCAAATGTTTCTCCCCACCCAAGAGTAGTTAGTTCAAGCAGTGGCGGATTTAGGGGGGGGGGGGGGGGCGCAACCGGCACGCCCCTATTATCGTCAAAACGTAGATGCACCCCCCTTATATTAGGTGCGCCGGGTCCAAAATTTACCGCAAAAACCCAAACTACGACTAAAATACGGCGCCAGAGCACCAAAATATGGGAAATGAGCTTTGTTTTTTTGCTCGTCAGGAAAAACCTAAAAACCACGCCCACTCGGAATTTAAAAGTGCGCACCCCCCTTTCGGCGGTTCCTGGATCCGCCCCGTCAAGTGTCAATGTACTGATTTTTTTTTTTATGTCACTTCAATGACTGCATTAATAATGTAGAGAGAGACTCTACCATATAGAGAACAATACCGTTTACATCACAACAATAGAAATCAATAGGTGGCACCCTTTGTTTTCCAAATTATGGTAATTTTATGCCTTAATGATTTTCTAATCTTATGTTACAGTAAAGACATTTTGCAATTAAACATTTTAAAATCTAATAAGTTACCATCATATTATAAATTGGAAGCTTAAAATTTATTAGATCATATTTATATTTAATTACTAATGTAACCTTAAATATAAATTATTACAATACATAAAAAAATGAAAGGTAGCGATAAAAATCAGCAACGCTTCTCTGCTAGCGACGATCAGTTTACAGTATTTTTCATCAGTAGCAAGCTCTATACCCTTTGGGAAAAATAACACCCTCTGACTAGGTAGATCTACCATGTTAAACTAGGGGATCTACCTAGAAACAAAGAAAATTACCTAGTAAGGTAGTATATAATTACCCTGCCAGTTGATGCTATTAATGCCTTAAGGTTTATTTTAAATAATGGCTGTATTTTCTAGTATACTTGTTGAGCATTTTTGACCATATCCTTGGTAGTATCCCTTGATATGGTAGTTTTGTAGGGTTAATCCTGTTAACTACCTATATCTACCTTGTCACTACCATTATCTACCATGTTAAAAGAGCTATTTTTTTTCAAAGGATAGAGTGCTATAACTTGAAAAATTTAAATTTTATTCATAAATCATACTTACGTAGCTTATCTTTGCCTGTACCCTTACTTTCAACATATAATTCAATTAATTTCTGCTCCGTCAAGTCTTCGCATTGCTGAGCAAATTCTTCTTGAATCTATATCAGACAAAAATTGTTATTTTAAAATTAAATTTTGTATGTGTCAAGAAAACTACACAAACCAGTGAGAATTATTTAAAAAGTTTAACATTAATTGTAAAAAATGGAAAAGGATAGAAACGGAGGTCTACAGGGAGATCAGTTCTGGTGGGGTTACCATGTAAGAATGACATTTTAATTCTATTGAAGGGGGGGGGGGCCTCTGAATATCACTTAACATGCTGGGCTAAACTGAAACAGAAAGATGCTTAGTGTACTTGAACACCTCCGCCCCCTAAAATCTAGTAAGCAGTAAATTATCTTTTAAAATTAATCTGTTGAGAAGTATTGTGCAAGAAAGAACAAAAAGAAAACAATAATATATTTATGCCGCAACTTCACGAAGTAAGCCGTAGCACACTAGGCATCAAAGAATGCCACAAAGCGACAACAAGCAATAAAAATCAAAAATTTGTTTGATAAATCAAACATTTCTTTGATATTAGCAAACACAAAGCAAGAAGTGGCAATGTTTATCTCAGAACAGTCTTAGCACACTACAATTACTGAAGGATCTTTTTACCTGACATAAAAAATAACTTTGAATCTCCTGAATTGGCATGTTGTGTACTGCTGAAGAGGGTGACCCTTTCACAGAGTGTATCCAAAAATCAGAAAAAGAGGTGTGTAACCCCAAATCACATTTTAACAAGAACAGCAACAGCTTATTTCCCTATTGCAAACTTCTTCTAATGATGTTTAGTGATCTTATAATTCTTTCTTTTAAAAGAAAGGGGCAGGAGAGAGGTTGTTCTAGGTAAATGGTTTTATCAAAAGAAGGTTGGCAAGTCTACAGCTGAGGATTATGTGTGCAAATTATAACTTTCTCTCTAGCCCAAGCATCAAAAATTGCCTTGAATCACCTGAACCGGCGCGTAGTGTGTTGCTAGCTTTAAAGATGGTTGACGTTAAAAAAAAAACACATATTATTAACATTCCATTGACATCATATGTATGCGAAACATGGACATTAACCAAACAGGAAATAAACAGAATAACTTATTTAAAATGTGGTGCTGGAGGAAAATGCAACAATTAAAGCTCATAGATCATATAAGAAATAATAACAACAGAAGAAATGGATTGGGAATTGTATAAGAAATGGACGATTATTGGAAGTATTGGAAGGCAGATATAAAAGAAAACAATGTAGAGAAAGAAAAACAACAATGCTAATATATAGATTAAGAAATGGAAATAAATAATGGGAAGGTAAAGATAAAGATTATAAACGAGAAGGATGGAGAATGATGTCATGGACCAGCCTGCTGGATGGTGGCAAGGTAGACAAGGTAGGTATTCACATTATTACTGTTAGCATCAAAACACCATTTCAATAATATTCCATACCTGTCCCAAGCACAAATGACATTCAAAGACTGAATTGTTGTATGACCGGATAAAATCCTTCATTTCTTTTAAATGACTCTCTTCTATTTGTTGAAATTTCTATAAAAAAAATAAAAAAACAGTTTAATAGCAAATAGCTATTGTAATTATTCCCAATGCTGAAAGAATTTCATTGATATTTATGTAAATGTACCTTAGAACCTTAAAATCAATATAAGCAACATTGTAACATGTTAGGAAGTGAAACACTTATCACAAAACTCAGAGACAGTAGAAACTTAAGGCTGTGTTTTTGTATTTTTTTTGTTTTCCAGATTGGTCTGCTGCCACAGTGGTCCACCTCTGAGGTTAGGACTTCCAGTGAAACCAGGATAATTCATAAATTTCAAATCAGTGTAACTTATTTCTAAGTCATTTTGAACCTAAAACTGACTATTATCTGACTGATTGATATAACTGATTGATTAACAAGTTGACTCTACTTACATGGCTCGTGTCTGTCAGTTGTTTCTCATTATCATTTGATTGATTGGTTTATTGATTACTGATTAACTGATCAATTAATAAATTGAAGGATTGATTGATACATGGAAGTCTCTCATTTGACTGATTGGTGATTGATTAATACTTACTTGGCTTGTGTCTAACATTTGATTGATTGATTGGTTCCGTACCTTGGTGGTTAACATGCTTACCTTCCAATCCCGAGGTCCTACGTTCAAACCTGGTTGAACACTAGATTCTTTATCACGACATAACAATGCCACTCCCTGAGCCTCATAATAAGACTTAGGTTTTGCAAAATAATAAAATACGGTAACGAAAATGGATACTTCCATTTTTTAAAGTTGCTAAATAGAGTGGTGCTGTAGTTTGGTGATTAACATGCTTGCAGTCCAATCCCGAGTTCACAGATTTGAACCTGGTTAAACACTAGGTTCTTTACCACGACATAACAACGTCCCTCCCCAAGCCTCAATAAGACTTGGATTAGTAAGCATGAGGTAGATCTCATCCTGTAAGTGGCGAGAAAATTTGCTGTTGGATGTGACATAAAATAAAATTTAAACAATTTTTTGAAACTTACATGACTTGTATCTGTCATTTGCTGTTCATAATCATTTTTAAGGTTGGCATACTTCTCTACCAATGATTTGTATTCCTCCACTGAAAAAATAAATAGCTTGTTATGTTCTGTTGTATTTTTATAAAAATCTGATACCATCTCATTGGCTTTAGGCAGAGCTTTGGAAAAAATAACACCCTCTGACTAGGTAGATCTACCATGTTAAATTACTAGAACGATCTACCTAGCACCTAGCAAGGTAGTATATAATTACCCTGCTTGTTGATGTTATTAATTCCTTAAGGAATTATTCTAAATAATAACTGTATTTTCCTATGTATACTTGTACAGCATTGCTGACCATATCCTAAGTAGTATCCCTTGTTATGGTAGTTTTTTTTCTCCAGGATTTTGATAAATTGGCGAAATAAAAAAAAAATGTAGTATTTTTCATTTGGACATTAAATGGTATTTTGAAGGTGATTGTTTGTCAATAATTTTACCAATTATAATTAGTAACAATTTTCATTTGTAATAATCAAAGCATTGTTTTTCATATTTATTCCACTTTTAGATGTCCATATAGTCCTCCAGAACAAGGCTAGGTAGGCTTATCCAACGTTAGGATTTTGTCACTGGCGGCAGGCCTAGGCTAAGCCCTGACAAATCGGTACTTACAACCAAGCTTTGTTGAATAATTATAATATTGAATTATAATAATTATTAATTATTTTTGGGGGATACCAACAAATATTGTACTCACTGCTGTAAAATATTGAACTCGTTTTTGACTCATTCAATATTTTGCCATAGATCGAACAATATTTTTCGATATCCCCTCAAAGACATTCAATATTATATAATTATTGATATACAGCAATACCCCATAATACAGTCAAACTTGCTTAAGTCGACTTTGCCTAAAGAAGAAATATTTCTACTGTAAGTCAAATTTATTTCACCCATTTTGATGTTTTTTTCATTAACAATCACTAACTTGAAATTTTTTATTTTGCCTATTGTCTAATTATTTCTAAGTACAAAATTATTTTTCATGCCATTTTGATGCGTTTTCCATTGAAAATACTAAGTTTAATTTTTACAAGTCAATTTTGACAATTTGAACTCGACTTTTTTAACAAAATTAGTGTACTCATGTGTAATTAAAAATTAGCAAAAATATATTACTGTATACTTTTAAAATATTAGTTCAACAATAAAATGTCCTTATCTTATTATTCATATTTTATTGTGCTGAAGTAATTGACAATGTGTAGTCATCCATAATTTGGTACAAAATTGAGCTTGAATTAATAACAATGGTTTAACCATATCCTATGAAAACTTTAATTGAACCACAATGAGCAACACAAGAACAATGTAATAATATTAAATAATCTACTTATATTGTCTAATCATCATTTATTTTACCTTAAATTACTCCATTTCCGCTATCCTCATTTCCTTTGTGTTTCAATTGTTTTAATTATTACTATACTAATACGTGGTCTATGAACTACTGTACTGTGCTGTTGCAGTTTTTTTTACGGGGAAAATGCATGGCAAACACCACCAAGTTGTCACACAGGAAGTTATTGAAAAATAAGCAAATAATCCACAGAAAATATAAACAAAGACAAAGGAAATTTGTGTCTATTTTGTTCCATAACTTTGGTTACAGATGTACGATTTTGACAATTGACCCCTCATTTTAAAGATTATAAAATGCTGAATAGGGTTTTCAATTCCATTACTTTGTTTTGCAACAGCTTGGTGGTTTTGCCATGCCTTGCCTTTTATTTGAACTTTGATGTACTTTTTATGGTTTTTAATGTAATATTTATCTATTTAATATAGATTTGGTTATAAGGAGATATTGAGAAATTTGAGAGGTCTCACCACAAAATGAGTCTCATGGTAGGAAATTCCAAAATTGAGTTATTGATACCTTCTAATTAAACCAAATTTAAGCGGTAATCTACACCTTAAATGACATCATTGGATAAGTAGATCCAAAGACATCAGTATTTGAATTTTGCATGTATGGAAACGCGGTCTTGAGAAAACTGCCCATAAAGCTATCGAAAAATACACAATTAAAAGACTGTAAATCTCACAAAATCTGCATGAAAAACGCTTCCTTGCATGAAAACTGACCTAAAAAGTATATATATTGAAATATAAGTACCATAGTACTCATAATTGATTAAAACTAAATTTCTCCAAAATCTGACTTCAGACCTATTTTGTTCATACCACTCATTTTGTGGTAAGACCTCACATTTTTGAAAACTGTTTATATGATTGATTTTAATGAGGTAAACTGATAACAGATTAATATATGAATGTATTTTTATTTTTGTATTCACCTTTAACTGATACAGAATATTAGTTTTAATTTATAAGGTAGACTGTTTTAATAATTTTAGACATGTTTATACTACGTTATTATAATTCAATTTAGATTTATACTATTGCAATAAAGTTTAATGAATGATTTATGAATAATTAATTCTGATGTACTGTTAATGGCTTTTACTGTACTAATATTTAATCATAATTATAACTATTTGAATTGCAAATGTTAATAATTGTTAAATTGACCTCTAAAACCAAAAATCAAACAAAACAGGTCACCAATACTGGAGGTATAATATTTTTTTTGCTCATCAGAAAGAAACCGCCAACTACGCAAACCCAGACCTGAAAAAGGGCGTTCCCCCCCCCCCCCTTTTGCTGGATCCTGGATCGCCCCTCATAAATATTCCTATGCAACAGTAAAATCAAATGCCTTTTAAATATGCAAGAAATTACTTACTGGCTTTTTTATATTTTGTTTCTGCTTTTTCTATTTCTTTTGCAGTTGCATTTTCTCGCTTCAGTTTTTCATGCTCTATACATCTTGTGTTGTATGTTTCTTTGGCCTGTTATAGAAAAGATAAGATAAAAAACACATAAATTATTTATTGACATACTTTATGATAAAAAAATTGTCATGATACAGTGTATTTGTGCTGACAAAGCACACATAGAATACAGTCTACACATAAACACAACTGCTCAAATTGATGATGGTTAACATTAAGTGTAGTGTACTGCAAAAATGCTCTACAAAATAAACATTTAAAAATGATTTTGTTTCATTCCTTTTCGGTTTATAATTTGGTTTGATTTATTCGAGGTTGTGAGAAACCAAGGTTAAAATTCGGAAGTGGATTTATTTTTAGAGAGATCCTCCTGGTGATGGGCAGTATACTGTGAGACAATCACCTACTCTTTTCCGAAGAATGCACTGCGTTCTTTAAGGTGCACAGAAGTCGTGTTGTACAACGCCTTTACGTCTCATCCGAAAGACGGTGCCCTATTAACTTTTTGAATTGACCCTTTGAGGTGGGTGTGTTCCCAGTTTTCAGTTTGACAAGCAAAGGAAAAAAAAACGTTATTTGCCGTATTTTGTGTGCATTTTTAGGCTGTTTGGTATTGGGTGCTCAACTGGACCTTGACATTACCCTACAAAGCCTCCGACAAATCCTTGCATTTATTTCCGACAGAGAGAGGGGTGGAATGTGGAAGAAGGCCTTCCCCACGATAGGGGCTATAACCCCCTCTAGTCCCTCATTCCTAAGCCCCGCTAATGAGGTGAGCACCTAACCATAAAGCTATATCTTACTTTCTCCAGTGTTTCTTTCGTTGTGTTTATGGATTGAACAAGGTTGAATGTACCAGACACTTCAGTTTTGACCTAGGAGATAAAAAAAAATGAATCAGATTAGGATTACAGAAGTACGTTAATAAAAGAATTTGAAGCGCCATCAATGTCCAGTTTATATCAAACACAAAGATCTTACAATGTAAAGATAGCACGCTGGCCTATTCCAGTGCGTAATGCCATGGAATTGCGCCTGCTACAAATAAGGAGTAACAAACGCACAGGTAGAAAATATAATGCTATTGACGGTGATTGTAAATGCAATTGAAAATTGAATAATAATAACTTTAAATTAATAACTATAAAATAAGGAGTAGATTTACCATGAAAAAATCGGCCAGTGCGCTATCTTTACATTGTAAGATCTTTCATCAAACATTTTATTTTGTGGAATTGACTGAAAATTAGAGACTTGTAAAGGTGTAAGTCATATAAATAAATAGATGACAGATATACAAATGAATGAATGGATGGCTAAATGAACCAACGAATTAATTAATTGTACTGTATTTCTAGAATTTTGGGCGATAAAATCTGAATCTGTTTGGTTTGGCAAGGAAAATAGTATGGTCAATATAGCCATGTCCTCTTTTAATAGTATATTTAAATACTATACTCAGAGGAATTAAAATAGATACTATGCTATACTTATATAAAAATAAAATAAATAGCTAAATACAGTTGCTCTACAGTATGTTTAAATAAACAGTTTATTTAGTTACTTCCGTTATTAATTTATCCTGATATTACAGTATTATATACGCTATTTTAAGTTAAAAAAGATAGGAATTTTGCTCAATTAGAGGGGAATTCAACAGTTACTACAAATTTTTTTGCCAAATTTGACCACTTTCCCACCGTTTTTACTATTTGTATTTAAGCTTGACCAAGTCCAACCCCTGTATATATTCAATGTTATTGTTTTCTCCATCAGTAAGACAATTTTTAGATAAACTGCATACATAAAACTCATCTTTGACCACCTCCCCCATCCCTGTATGCATCTGTTGCATTTTAACATGTGACCACCCAACCCTCTGTTTAGTTGTTGAATGTCCCCTTAGCTATGATATCCTCACTTGTTTTCTTTCTATATTGACTTCTTAACTGTTTCATCACAAACAATAGGTGGCAGTCTTTGTTGCTAGTAGTAAATTACGGTGCTGTGTCTTAATATTTTAGAATTAAAATTACATTAATAATAATAATAATAATAATAACTTTACACAAAAAAGAAATAAATTTCTTTCTGATAAGTCAGTTACACTTTGAACAAATAACATATCTTAACAATACATTTAAAAAAACATAAACTAATCCTACTCCTTAAACTAAATATGGTTGGCCGTTGGCTTCGTAAGGCTCATCTGCCCTTCGTTCAGATGTTATTTTACATTAGTAAAATATAAATGTTACAACTAATATCTTTGAAACTTCCACGTTATTAATACATTCTAATGGTAAATTATTACATTTAAAAATGTCTCATAGCAAAATGCCTATTCTATAACGTACGATAAATTAAATCATTGAGGCATGAATGACCGCAAAGGGTGCCACCGATTGTATTGTGTTGTTGTGACGTAAGCTGTTTTGTTCTCTACTGTATTTTCTAGTTGCACAAAAGTACAATAAAGTTAAAAACAATAACAACCACTCACTCAGTTGGTAAAAAAACAATTTCATGGAACCAGGAAGTGGGGATTTAAGTCGGGCATTTATATTTCTGCCGTGAATATATTGTAACAATGGACGTCCTGTTCTTATACAGTAAATGGTAATAAAAAATTGTATAACTTCCGTTTAAACTTCACATAAACGATGTTAGAGCTGATGGTTTTACTAAGAAAATGCTTGTTAAGTAAATTTCTAGCAACTGTCAAGGATGAGAATCAAACTACCGAACCCTTGATTGGGATTCTAAACTGCAACCACTATTTGAAACTTTAAAAGGTTTTTACTCAGTAAATACAAACCAATGCATGAATAATTGGCATTATGTTTAAATAAGATACTGATTGTGTTTTTTTTTCTTCTGTTTTTAATTATAGATATGTTCTGCAAAAGGAACACATGTGACAAGCTATGCTTCAAAATTCCATCCGGCACATTGTAACATTATATTTTTAATAGTGGAATAAATTGAATTGAAAAAAAAAAAAGAGTAATTCCCATAATCATTAACATTATTAGATAATAAGTATGGTTTTGCATTATGTTGTCAATGTAAATTTCAGCAGAGATACTCAAAAATATCACAATTAAATTATTGAATCGTGTAATGTAGAAGCATAATACAAGAGCATTACATAAGAGTCAAGGATATGAGCAGGTGTGCACAGCAAGGAGATAACTACTCTACTAGTGTTTTAATGTCTCATTCATTTAAAATTCAATTTCCTTAAAAGACAATTTACTAGTTTGTGTTCCATATGTATAATAAATATAGAAAATTAAAATTTTGTGCTCAATGTTCTCAGGGGATGCAGCCCTTTGAAAAAATAACTCTGTTAACATGGTAGATAATGGTAGTGACAAGGTAGATAAAGGTAGTTAACAGGGTTA
>JAOTQE010078437.1:0-15974 GCA_025631205.1 Nesometra sesokonis
ATAGTATAGCATGAATTGTAAACCAGCCATCGTTAATAATGCAGACAGAAACTCAACTTCGCATAACCTATTAATCTGTTTCAATAAAAAAAAAACGAGGAAATGTTTTTTTTTTTTTGCTCATCAAAACCAAACCGGCAACCACGCCTACCCGGATCTCGGGCAAATCCTGGCACGACCACTGCTGACCCCCCTTCCATTCCATCCTGGCTGCACCCCTGCTCACCACAAAATGAGTCGTATCGTATGTGAGATCAAATTGAGATAATCATTAATAAAGTCTGAAGTCAAATTTTGAAGAAAATTAGTTTTAATCAATTATGAGTATTTTTAGGTCAGTTTTCATGCAAGAAAGTGTATTTATTCAGATTTTCTGAAATTTATAGTCTTTTTAATTGTTTATATTTCATTTGCTTTATTTGTGATTTCTGTCAAAACCGTGTTTCCGTACATGGAAAACAAATGTTCATATCTTTACTTATCCAATGAAGGTCCTTTAAAGTGTAGATTACAGCTTATTTTGTGCTCTATTAGAATTTACCAATAACTCAATTTTGGATTTTCCTACCATGAGTCTCATTTTGTGGCGAGACCTCACATATGGTATTGAATGTCTAAGGCCATGTTTCCGCAGGAATTTCGGATTATCCTATAAAATATCATCTAATCAATTTTACAAACTACAACTGCGCAAACTCAGTGTAGGCCATAATGCATTGCAAGTCCACTAACTTCTGGTGATTTTTTCGCGATTCCCCTTTCCTCGCGTGGCCCCCTGGTTGCACCGCGGTAAAATCCTCACAAAAATCACCAAAAGCAAGATCAAAGTTGACCCTGTGTCAAAGGTAAAAAATTATCGCATTTAGGTCAATTATCAGATAATTACCGGAATATTATCGGATAATTATCGGATATTTTTATTAGTCGGAACAGGTTAAACACCCGTTTCTGCAGCAATTTTATCAGATAATTTTTATCGGGATTATTTATCGGATAATTTTTTTCCTGCGGAAACACGGCCTAAGACTTTATGGCCTTTGTCCATTCATGTTTACGCATGAACCTTGGAGGTTTTTGCTGCGAGCAGTGACGTTGTTCACACAGCTATGAACTAATACATACATGCTCACATGAACCTGTGCCTTTCTGTGTCGAGAACAGGTTAGGTGACGTTCACATGGATATGATCTACTGTCTACTAGCTTAGCAATGGAATTTTCAAAAAAACTGAGGCCTAGCCTAATTCCTGTTTTCCTGTCAATCATTAATCCCAAAAACGGCGATTTGAATCGGCATTTTCGATCGTTAATTTTGAAAAATGACGATTTTCACAACAATTCACAGAAAAAGGGGTCACTCTCGATGTTAATTTCAACGTAAAATAAGTTTCACAATGTGGATTGTCAAAGTTAAACTGAGTCTAACTTTAACGATTTAGATTGTTAAAGTTGGGTGCTTGCGAGGCAACATTGCCCGTGGCAACAATTTGTATGTTTTGGGTTTAGAAATTAATCACACATTTTGTTTATTATTTACATTTTTGTGAGTTGTAACTTGTTTCAGAATATAAAATATAAGATTATCTAACAAATATATAAAAATTGTAGTTGGAAAGTTCTTTAAATTTTTTTTATGATGATTTTAATTCGTCGCGAATATATACAAATTTCGTTGCACACAGAGTAGTAAATAGCGGAAATATAGCGGTCCAGCATGATTTGAATTTTATCTTTAATTTTTTAACTTTTTATAATGATACAAAACGCCGTTTCAAATCAGCGAATTTGGAATAATGATCGACAGGAAAACAGGCTTAACAGAGTTCAATAGCTTTTAGTTTTTTTTGTGGAAAACACTGTTAAATTTTCATTAAAAAAATTAATTTTTTGATTACTTTGGAAGGCTTTGGAAGGAATGTGCCCTTAGGACATACATACACGTCCATGGCATTGAGTGTTAATTCTGACAAATCTTTAAGCCCTCATAGACACTTTAAATCTGTCATTGTCACATCCTGGTGAGTGACAAGTCACTCAACGTTTAATGACGTTGATTCAATACTTAGAAGGCAAGGACTTCCTGTCAAATCTTTTAATATTAATTTTTACCTTATTTTATAAGACTCCTAACCATCCTATGAGGATACTCTATGCGCACAAATGGGTGAATATGCAAAACTGAGAAAATCACACATGTTAAAATCTATTTTTCATATGTTCGAAAAGTGCTAGAGCCCATTGATTTTTCGCCTTTTACATATCCATAAATTTTGTGTTCATTTAGTAATTACCAGGAAATTAATTAACATCACCAGTTCATTTTGTTTATGTTAAAATAGGATTAAATAATTCATTTTTCACATGTATTGAGAATTACTTATATATCCAAAATTTTGTCTGTGCTAATTTAGTAATATCACCAGAAAATAATTACCATACTTGCCAAAGGTGTTCGGACACAAGGCGTCGTACCACAAGTCATAAGCAATCTTAAAATTGCCGCCAGTGGGGTTTTCTATGACCAGTGATCTGTAATTGATTGGTGACTGATTGCAAATTGTGATTGGACAACGCGCAACACAAAGACAAAACCATTCAGGTGTATGCGGCGTAGCTCCATAGCTTACGCTAAACCGGGGTTTGCAGGGAGCACAAGTTACGCTCCGGATTATGGACTTGCGCTAATCGCCGGCTAGTTCAGACACAGATAATCATATGCTGCATACGTTACGCTCCACTTAATCGTTGAGTCTAAACAAAGTGTTAATAGGTAGTTCTCTGTGGTTCTAGGCAGATCTCCCTAGTAATTTAACATGGTAGACCTACCTAGTCAGAGGGTGTTATTTTTTTCATCTGTAATTTGATGTATTAAAAGACATATTTGGAAATGCTTATAATACTGAAAATACTCTTACCACTCCATGTGTAATTTATGAGTACAAAATCTGAAATCAAAATATTCTGACAAACTAAATATCAGCCTACAAGGGAATCCTCATTAATGTAGTTTTGGAAAAATAAATTAAGAGTTATCAATTTTCCTGCCTGCAGTATATTGAGTTCTTAACTGTTACATCACAAATAATAGGTGGCACCTTTTGTTGCTAGTAGTAGTAAAACCCGTATCCGGACAACTACCCTCCAGACAACTACCCCCCCACCTCCCCCGGACGACTACCCCCGGACAAGTTCCCCCTGGATATTTACCCCTCTAGGATGACTACCCACTCGGACAACTACCCCCCAGGACAACTACCCCTTGGACAACTACTCCCCTAGGACGTCTACCCTCTAGGACAACTACCCGCCAGACAACTACCCCCTCGACAATTACACCCCTAGGACGACTAACCCCACCCCACCAGCGGGTTAGGGTATTGTCTTAGTGGGGTAATTGTCTAGGGGCTAGTCGTCCAGGGGATAGTTATCAAGAGGATAGTTGTCTTAGGGGGTAGTTGTCCTTGGAGGGTTGTTGTCTGGGGGTTGTTGTCTAGGGGTGGTTGTCCTAGGGGGTATTGTCCAGGGGGTGATTGTCTGGGGTAGTTGTCCTAGTTTCAGTAAAACCGATCGTCACTAGTCTATGCAAAGAAGCATAGCTGATTTTTATCTCTGACTTATGGTGTTGTGTCATGATATTTTAGAATAAAAATTACATTAGTAGTTTAAATATAATTGTGATAACAAATATCTTGTAAGCTTCCACGTCATTAATACATTGTAATGATAAATTGGTAAATTGTTACGTTTCAAAATGTCTCATCACAAAATTCCTATTCTATACGTATGATTAAAGATCATTCAGGCATGATTGAATGTAAAGGGGTGCCACCTATTGACTTTTCGTTGTTTGTGATGTAAGCCGTTTTGTTGTCTATGAAGAAAGAATAAATAACAAAAAATAATTAAAATATAAAATTATCACAAAAATTACACAAAATGGTTAACCTTTTGAAAAAATAATACCCTCTGACTAGGTAGGTCTACCATGTTAAATTACTAGGGAGATCTACCTAGAACCACAGAGAACTACATAGTATAATTACCCTGTCTGTTGATGTTATTGATGCCTTAAGGTTTATTTTAAATAATGGCTATATTTTCCTATGTATACTTGGAAAGCATTGCTGACCAAATCTTTGGTAGTTTCCCCTGGTAGTGATATGGTAGTTTTTATAGGTTTAACCCTGTTAACTACCTATATCTACCTTGTCGCTACCATTATCTACCATGTTAGCAGAGTTATATTTTTCAAAAGGAAAGTAATCCCAATGATAGACTAATACAAATTTTAAAAAATTAATAAATTTCAGAAACTACAGTACAATTAGGTCAACCAAACAAAAACAATTAAAAAAAAAACAACTTGAACAACCAACTCAAATATAAAAAAGATGTGCCCTGGGTAACTAAGTATATTTTTAGACTTGATCGTAACAATAGAAGTATAATTTCATTTTGATATATCATTTCTCTACAGTTTAAGAAATCTCTGCCAAGAATGATTAATTTAATGTATTTTGACAACTAATGATAGATATCATAGATATCTGTGGACTCATCATTGCCAGAGCCTGGTACTTGTTGTTCAATTTAACCTTGACTAATTGTAGTTTATTAATTAGTGAGTCACAGGTTAAATGTAACAAAGTTGTGGGCCTAGAAAACAATTGGCAACCAGATTGATCTGTATAAGTTCTACTTTTAGATACAGACTAGGGGTGGATAGAGCATGGAGGTATTATAGTAGAGAGGGTGTGGGAACCCTGATGGGATATAGGGTGGGGCACCTTGATGGGGGTAGAGGGTGTGGGAACTTTGATGGTGAGTCAGAGGCGGTCTGTAATGTACTTGATTTGGTTTTAACAAGCAAAAGGTATTAGTATTTTAATTAGCATGGGAAGATTTAGGGGAGAGGTACATTTGGCATGATACCCTTTCCCTTATGATAATATAATAAAAATATAGTAAAAAGTACACATATCCCCATCGCGTTTATATTATGGGGCCCCTTAAAATGGTCCTAAAAATGATTAATGATAAATCTTTGGAAAAAGAGTGTAGTGGCAAAATAAGGCAAATAACTTATTTTAACCTTCCAAATATAAAAGGACAACAGAATGGACGATATGGGGTGCAAACATTTTCTTATAGTACACACTCTGCTTTAAGATGTGATTGCAATATTTTTTTTCTATTCATTGGAGGACTTCGTTCCACGATTTGATCTTGTTTTATTATTTGTTTGCGCTTTCTTCACCCAGGAACACAAATGGGTACCTGGGAGATGAAAGCTAATGTGCAAATCTGCAAAATGATGGAATGATTCCTATAGGAAATAATTATGTGATCTGTACATTTGTTTCAATGACTCAGCAATAATAACACATGAAGGTTACTGTCTCATTTTAGCAAAGAACTACAATTTACGTAAAATATCAATTATTTTTATTATAATCAAGGTACATTCAACAATAAACATATGGTCCACAGACAATTTATTGTCAGTCAAATTATGTTTTGCATCAGTGACTAGGCTCAGCTGTGTTCAGTTTCTATTTAACTTTTTCAACAATGCATTAGATCCTAGTACAGCGTTAATACCAGAAGCTATGCTCTTTTGAAACATAAGGCATCCTGTTCTATATCGTTACAGGACAATAATTTGGGTGAATGGGAAATCTGAATGAATTATAACGAAAGGTTAAGTCAAGGCTAAATTTTACGTAGTTATATAAAAACCTCAAACCTGCAAACATAAATACGTTTAAGGTTACCGTTTAACAGAATATATTCACTAAGTAAATATATATAAACTGCTTACATGCATTAGTATGTTCCTTGTACAATGTAAACGTGAATAACACAAATCACTTTACAGTCTATGTGGCCAATTTACCAAGAGATTAACCATGGAGGTATAAACATATGATAATAATAATTATTATTTTTAAATCTCCATATGTTAATTTATGGAAAATGGTTGAAATGAAATAAAGTGTAAGCAGGGCTCCCAAGTCTCCAGGATTAGCCTGGAGTCTCCAGGAATTTTTCATCATCTCCCGGGCACCAGGAAATACACAATTAATTTTCTTCAGGAATTTGAATTTTTCATCTCTAGGATTTTTGATAAATTAGCAATTATAAACAAAACCATACATAGTATTTTTCAGTTACTTGGACTCTAAATGGTATTTTGAAGGTTTGTTTGTCAATGACTATATCAACAAAAAAATTTTCATTTGTAATAATCAAAGTATTGTTGTTCTTTTTTCATTTTAGATTCCTATAGTACCCCAAAACAGTTACGAATGCTGGTCAAAAAAATCTCCAGGATTTCTGGTTTTTCAGTTTGGGAGCTTTGTGTAAGAGCATCACCATAATAGGAGTGGTACTGTGGGTTGGTGGTAAATATGCTTGCCTTTTAATCCCCAGTTCCTGGGTTCAATCCTGGTTGTACACCAGGTTATTTCCATGACCTAACAGAACATCGCTTCCTAAGCCTATAGAGACTTGGTTTAGAAAGCATGACGTAGTTCTAGTCCTGTAAGTGGTGAGAAAACTCAATATTGGATGTGACACAAATTAATTAATTATAATATTACAGTCCGCGGGACGTTAGAAAATTATGGTTGTCCAAAACAAATTTTTGGTTGGCTCGAGTCGCTGGGCAAGTAATTTTGGGCAAGTGATTTTGGACAAGCCATTGGGTAAGTGATTTTATAAGCTATGGATAAGCTCCAGCTACTATAGAATATCACATTGATGATCACAATGATAGGTGATGTTTCACTGCAATGTTCCCCTTGATTGTTATCATGGTTGTCATCATTGATTGTTATCATGGTTGTCTATGGTTTAGATTAATAATTAAAAAAAAAACAAACAAAATAAACTAAATATTAGCTATTAATAATCTGTTTATTCATCTACTACAAAAAAAAGTCAATAACAAAATTTGATAGAATACAGATCTATAGTTTATCAACCAAGTCATTTTGAATGTATGAGATCGACAGTCCATCTAGAATGTACTGTACTTGATTTTGTTTTTTACAGTACACTTGATGGAGACTGAAATAATCATACGTACCTGTTGTTTAAGGACCTTCATTTCTTCATTGAGTATAGCTTTGTCTTCATTAGCAACCTCTAAATCTTTCCTTAATGCTGTCAACTCATCTCGCAATCCTTAAATGATGGAAAATAATAATGCATAACAAATGTTTAATAAGAACACTAATAATAATTAGAAGCAAACCTCCTCCAAGCAACGGAAATTCTCATAAATGGAGCTTTAACTGTTTACAATTTTTGTACACATTGTCCTTTTTTACAGATTTTAGACTGAAAAGCAGGACTATTAACCACCAAGGTACAGTGCCGATTGTTCCTTGTACAATAAATACAACAAAAACATCATAGTAATAACCCCTCGGACAATTTGGACAAATCTAAGACTTCTACAGAAGTCTCATGCTAAAGGTAGATTGGAACTTGGGTACTTTTGTTGGCCACAAAGGTACTGTACAGAGGCGATTGGTATTATTTACAATAAAGATAACCATTATACTGCGATCTGTCATATTATTTCCTTCTATGAAAAATCAGTGTAGTGGAAGCCCCACTACAGATCATTCACTGGACACCACATGTTTTACAGAAGCCACCAAAGGTGCATGCGACCACGGATCTTCACCAAAATTTAATCAATTGTTCCTTGGGTCATTTTAAAACTTCCCTAAAAATGTTCTGAGAATCTGTCAATTACTTTTTAAGTTATGCTGCGAACAAACACACATACACATACACACCCACCAAGATGACTGAAATCATAATCTCGCCAATTTCGTTGGTGGAGTTAATAATAATGAGACATTTACAATGTGGCAATCCAAAAACCTATCAAAGATGAAAGCAAGGAGTATAACAACTCCTTGGTGAAACTGAACGAATAACAAAATTTAAACATATTCTATAAGCAAGAATGTTTTCAAATTATTCTGAAATCTAAATCTGAACACTGTCAAATAGAAAGGGTTAATAGATTTGAAATATATCTGTTCTACTACAGTTGAACCTCCCTGTGCAGACACATCTTATAAGCGGAGACCTCCCATAATGGACACTCATTTAAAAACCTATTTATTCTTCCTAATTAGTGCATTTAGTACCTTTTGTAAGTGGTCACCTCTCACACTATTACCACTGCCAAGCTTTCGAAACACATGATGCGGGACTGTATGACGTGCAGCAGAGCGTGAAACCATAGTGCATATGTGGAAACAAATGAGAGTTTGTTTGGTCTCTCCACGGTGCGACAGGTTTCAGCTGATATGACGTTGCCCCAAGAACGCGACTGCGGTGAGCAAAATAATCTACTGGAATTGGGGTTCGAACATCTTTATATTCGAGATGAGGAAGGCTGTACAACAGCCTTCATAGTTAACTGATTTCTGCGTCCCACCTCACCGTGTCATGATTTCGAAAGCTTGCAAACTACCACTGCTATTATTATTAAAATGCAATCTATGGCTGTACTGTTTTTTCTGCTGCATCAATTTTCTGGAATAGACTTTCTCATGAAGTCCGCCAGGCCCTACTTTAAAATGAATTAAAATTTTCGGTCCTGAAAACACACCTTTTAAGTATTGCAATTTTTTTTCCAGCACTGCGAGACCATGCTAGTTACTTATGTATCCGTAAATACATCTGTGTAAAAAGCGAGTTAACAAATTCCCAAATTATAATTTCATTTTATTTATTATTTCCTTTGTGGTAGAATATTAAACAGACCTTGAAGATAAATAAGTTCTAGGAATTATTTAATCATAATTGATGTCGTCAAGAAAACTCAAAGTTATTTTTTTAAATACATATTTTTAATTCTTTACTTTAGATCTATATGAGTCACTCTATAATATGAGCATGGGGAATTATTTTAAACATCATTACCTTAGGGAACCAATTTGATTTGATTATGCAGCAGGCCCAAGCCTACAACCAAGGATACTTGATTAAAAACACTGTTGAAAATATAGTTTGTTCATATGGAATCACAATATAGTTGGCATTTATTTATTTATTTATTTATATTTTTTTTTGTGTTATGTTTTATATTTATAATGTACTATATAAATTACCTTAATTATTATTATTTTTTTTTGTAATGATAATGTTCTTCTGTTTTTATTTTTCAGGCATACCCATCACAAGATTTTTTTCTTCTCGGGATTATGCCTTCTTCCATATTCAATTAATTTGTCTACTCTCTCGTTATATTTTCTTGTTTTTATTATGTTCTTTATTTTTCTTTACTCAAAAGAGAGATGTATATATTTATTTTTCATTTAATGGAATAAATGTAAATTTGAAATTTGAAAATTTGATAAGTCAATTGTATGGTTATTGTTCATATTTTTAAAACAACTTCTTATCAGAATAACAATTGTTTTAACAAATTCTTAAGATCCGAATAATAAAAATTATGCTTTATTTGTAATTTAAAGTTTGATATCAAAAACCTTAGTTTAAAAGGTAGGAATACCAAACTTGTACATAAAACATGGCGCTTGCAGATACGGTGTATAGTAATGGTTGAGGGCGCCTGACTTTTGTGGAGATTATTTCATTCCTTAGAACAGCTGTGTTAAGTAAGGAAATAATTTTTAAATAAGGCAGGGCCATAGCCAGGAAGCAAAATGAAACATTCAGGTGATTTAGCCTCGAATAAGTGTTTAGCAGTGAAAGGTTTAAAGCCAAAGTGAGACAGATCAGAGGAAATGGTTGCCGTCTCTGCCTCAGCCTGGCTACGGCCCTGTAATGAAATTAATAATAAACAGTGAATGTTCTTTTTTCTTAGGTGTGCGGTACTCTAGAATGGCTCTTGAAGTTATATCTTTAGTGTTAAGCGTGGCTGACAAATGCTATGAAGTTGCTCAAGAAGTCAAATCGTTTAAAAAATCATCTAGAATGTTAGCAGACCGAATCATGTTATTGACGAATCCAATAAGAATTGCGGATGAAAGCGAACTCAATTTGCCTGACGATAAAATTGAGCATGATAGGTTCTGCGACGCATTAGGGAAACTTAAAAAATGCATTACAGATATAAAACAATTCCTTGAACAGTTAAACAATTATTCGTATTTTGAGAAGGTGTTTGAGAAAGGGAAAATTACTGATAATTTTGCTGATTTCAATGCCATTCTGGATGGGCTAGTCCCTGGACTGGTTCTGATTCTACAACTTGAGCAAAGAGATGAGTACATAAGTGAAATGGGAAAACTGGAGGACACTCAGCAAGCTATTAAACATGATGTACAAGATATAGGTAATTCAGACATCACTTTATATTATTTTAACTGTCTTTCATATTGTTGTAATTCAGTTAATGGCCTTTCTGTTCAAATAATTACATAAAAACAGTTGTTTTATTCAACAATACTGTAAAACCAATGCACCAAATACAGTAGTTTCAATGGTTTGCAGAAAGGCCAAATTAATTATTTTCTTTTGACGAAAGAAGACACCTACCATATAGAAAATTCCCCTACCACATTGATGCGATCAAGAAATAATCTTGAATATATATTAATCTAGAGTGTAATAAAATTCTGAGAAAACCACCCGAAATATTTGTTATTTAAAGGGAAAGTGATCAAGGATGCCAAGCCTACCATGGTATACATTTTAAATATATTTTTTACAAAATTTAAATAAGAATTTATGCAATAACAATAACCAAGGGGCTGAAGTTTGGATTTGGAACATCGAGATCGAAATAACTAAAGACTACTAGTAAAATATTGGAACGGTTGGAGCCATGCCGGTTCCGCAGCCCCAGCGCCAGCAGTTCGCCACAGTTCAGTCACAACACAGTAACTATCACTAGTGTGCGCGTCTGGGTTAAATGCCAGCTGTCATACAGTTGAACCTCCCGTAAGCTGACACCCTCGGGCCCGGGAAAAGTGTCCGCTTACGGGAGGTTCCGCTTACGAGAATTTCGGTCTATAGAGGGCCAAAGTTGTAAAATTATGTATATGTCCTTATGTCTCACATTTCAACTCCTCAGCACAAATGTCCTCTCAAATTTACACCACATTATATAATTTATTAAATATTGTTTATCAGTTTTAAGATTGGTTCTCAGCCATTACAGTATAAGGACGATTTTGTACAAAGATTTGTATTTGTTGTACAGAAAAATTACAAAATTTTTCGTGGTGTCCACTTATGGGAGGTAAATTAGCATACAAAAAATCTAAATTTTAAGATAAAAAGTGTCTGCATCCACTTACGGGAGGTGTCTGCTTACGAGAGGTACCAAATGCACTGATTAGATAGGAAGAACAAACAGGTCTTTGAATTAGTGTCTGTTATGTGAGGTGTCCGCCCAGGGAGGTTCAACTGTGTTGTTATCAGGTCACCATAATGATATAATTATGTTCTATTATTTCTTATTATATTCTTATTATATAATTTTGTAACCAGAGTTCCCTTTATGTTAACCAACATTCATTTTAGTGTATTACCTTATTTTGCAGTTTCTGGTGTCAGGTTGATTCTAGACAAGCTGGATGAATGTAATTATCATTTTTATCATTTGGTTTTCAAATTGTAGCTTGCAAGTTGCAAGTCCCTATTTGCTTTGGAAGCATTTTAAAAAAGACAGTAGCTCCAAATCCTTGCAGGACAGCACTTCAATATATGCCAGTAGTGTGCTGGATTCAGCAGCACTACAGTACCCTTCCACACTAAAGCTGGAAGTCACAAATTGGTGCAGTATTACTGTTTTACCTTTCTGTGTGAAAGGGGCTTAAAGTCACATGATATCTAAGGCCAACATATATCCAATGCTACTGGATAGATGGATTAGATCTATATAAGCCCCTTTCACACAGAAAATAATGCAATGTTACCATAACCATGCTGGCATTATTGCTGGTCTAAACCCTTTCACTTTGAAAGTCAAATTCCGGTAATATGAAGGTTTCCTGTGTGAAGGGTCCATCAAAAGGTGTAAAATTGGCAGTATTAACAATACAGGTTAAAACTTTGACCTTTGTTTAGTTATGCTTCACTCCGTAAGCAGGCATTACGCTGTGGAACCTTTCATGTACATCACAGCAGTTCCAAGTAATGAAATAATTTCCATAAAAGTCAGGCGGCCCCTATCATTACTATACATCATATCTAGGGACGCACAAGCGCCATGTTTTTATGTACGAGTTTAAACGAAACATTTTGATATCAAACTTTAAATTACAAATAAACTACCTTTAAAACAATTTCCATTATTCGGTTATTAAAAATTCGTTAAAACAATTATTATTCTGATTAGGAATTGTTTCAAAATACGAACAATAACCATACAATCAATTTATTTGAAAATATAATAAAGTTATAAAACCAAAATTATCGACCAAAAATTGTGAACAAATGCAAATTTAAAACCGGCACTTATTTGTGTATTAACCCCAGTGATAACAGAATTTTTCGAAATATACAGTATAATAGAGACCATGTGATTCTACAATGACAGAGGATAGTGTCAGTCATTTAAAAAGTAATAGTTTGAGGCTAAATTAAAAGAAAAATTAAGAAAATTGTAGGCCTTGTTTGTTATGTTTGCGCTAAACACAACAATGCACATGGAAAAAATCGCTGAGCGTGGCTCTCGTGTGTGCGTATAAATGCTGTTTGAAATAATGTCTAGAGATACAGGCTAGCATTCAAGGCAGTGTAAAAAGTGTGTTTTTATTCTAGATTACTACTTAAATTACATTATTTAATTGCAAATTATAGAAAGCAGCACAATGACTTTCTAATTTATCTTTTAAATTTCATATTTTTGAAATCACAAACACAATCGACACAAATAAAATATGAAAAAAACCCAAATTATAATTGCTGCATAGCATAAATTTGATAATTAAAATATCAAATACACTTTCCTGACGTAGGCTATTAATTTTGTTATTACAAAAATTACGTAAAATTTAAAATAACAACGTTTATAGGCCCACGCCGAGGGTAGGCCTAGTTGTGGCTACATTGTAAATAAATGCATTTTCAAAGTGCACACACACACGTTGTATGTTGCGTAGCGGCGTATACGTTTATCAACATTGGCTTTGTGTCGGGAATTTAATGAAAATGTTTTGTTGACCACTCCTGAAAACAAAAGTACCAACACACCATCTTAAAAAAATTCTTTTAACAAACAGTAATTAATAACGAACTACATACCTTTAATACTACAAAAAACTATAACTGTTAAAGCAAATTTGAATCTGCATCTTGTTTAGAATATTTCGCTCATCATTAGATATAAACACGTAAAACTCCTGAACAAGTAATATATAACATACTTATGTTGTAATGCTCCTATAAGTATTCAGTTGGCATGCTATTGGGCATTATATACAAGGTATTTTTTCAAACTTGTCAACGCCGTGTGTTACGCTGGTTACTATGGGGTGTTTGTTTTTTTTTTCTTATTTGCCACTGCATTTAAAGAATTGAGGGTACCTGGCTTAATTTGTATGTTTGTAACAGCAGTGACATTCGGCCTAAGGCAGTGACAGGGTGTGAGGTGGTCTAATGAATGCCAGCACTGTGCAGGCATTGAAGAGAAAGTACCCTTTCACACTAAAGCCGGAATTTGCGAATTAACGCAATATTCCAAATTTATAATTCTGTGTGAAAGGGATTTAACTGTAGCTAAACAGTAGATAAAATTAAATTGATAATTTTATTTTGCAAGTTAATTATTATACTTTGTAGGTCAGGGGTCCCAAGTTGTAAAAACCAAAATGTCTCAGAGATTGTCTTTTTGTCTTCTGATTTCCATTTGTAATGTGTACCTTCCTAAAAGTTGTTTACAAATACCCTAATTTAATAGCTCAACGCCTTCCATTATGAAACAAAAGTTTAGAACATGTTTTGTCACTGTCAAATACTGTTCACAAAAAAACATAGCTAAACTTCACATTTCCTTATTGTCAAACAATATTTTTTAAAACAAATGGGCCAATTCATACTCTATTGCAAAACTTGTACCAAACTTGGAGAATATCCTGGAACCAAATTCCGGGGCCCAGACGATGATCTAAAGTTTCTGGAGACTCCAGGACAATCCTGGAGACTAGGGAGCTCTGGTCGGTAGAAATAGTTTCTTACATAATTATTTGGTTTTTTTTTTTTGGTTTTTTTTTTAGTTCAAGATTCACTACCAGGCAAAAGCCAAGTTCCAATGGAGTTGAAATCTATTCAGTCTAGTGACTTGACACACATGAAACAAATGGGTGTTAGTGGCAAGATTTGTCAGCTCTACCTTGCAACATATAAACCATTTGATGAGAAAGTTGCAGTTAAGAAATTGTAAGTCTAAAGTGTGGATATACATCATGTACAGAAAGTGGCATTTAGCTCAGTTTGTTTAGCTGATGGAAATCACTGTGCTGTGCGCTTAAAACTGTGACCCACTGGTCCATGGTTCGATTCAACAACACGCCAATCTTCTTGTGATTCGGCTGGAGGATCGAAATATAAGTTATTAGCGCACCGTCTTTCAGAGGAGACGTTAAGTTTGTCCCGCTTACAACATTGCTCACGTGCATGTTAAAGATCACAGTGCACTCTTCGAAAAAGAGTAGGGGATTGTCTCCCAGTGTACTGCCCAATCACCACCAGAAGGACCCCACTGGAAATAAGTTCATTTCGGACTTTAGTTGGTTATCCTTGGTGTTCTAAAACACCGAGAAAATTAAATCAAACCAAATTAAAATATGTGCTATTATTAATGCATTAAATTCAAGATATGTTTCATATTGAAAACAGTGAATGGGGGCGATAAAGGTGTACGCAGGGAAAAATTAAAAAGTGAAATTTAAAAAGTTAAAGTGAATGATATGACAAACATAATGAATAAAAAAGGACAGGAATAAATAAATGATAGAAATTCCTGATGATGACATAATATTTGTCAAAATATTGAATCCTGTCACGATGATGTGTATCGCATTGCTTGGAGTATGCATTATACTTTCTTACAAGTAGTGATGATGTTTTAAGAACTGCTCAAATACTGCCATGGTATTTGTTTGTTTGTTTGTTTTATTTGGTACTCACAAAATTACAATTGAAAATACCAGGATGACCCATAAAGCTGGGAAAGCTTAATTCTAATGGGGTCATATAAACAAGCAATTAAATAACAACAAAATATAGGTACATGGAAATACAAAACATCGACAATTCAAGAATCTTACAAATTATCAGTTTGGTTACTGCACATTACCAGGATGAATCTTAATAGCACGTTTATACTCACTTAAGGTTTTTATGCCATTAATATTTGACAGAAGACTATTCCAGTCCTTAATAGTATTATAGTAAAACGATTTTGAGGCCTGCCCTTTAATATTTGGGATAACAACATTTTCATTGGATCTCTTTGTACTATAAGTTTGTTGATCAGAAATTTTGGTAAAATTATCCATTAAGTAAGGAGCATCTACATCATGAAATATTTTGAAAGCATGGACCAATCTAAGAAATTTAACTCTATTGCTTACATTCAGATAACCTATCGAAGACAGTTCTCTCTGCCCAACATGTGTTCTAGGAGCAAGGTCAAGAATGAACCTTACTATCTTATTTTGCGTTACTTGTAGTTTATTTTGTAAAAAACAGTGATACCAGTATACCATACTGAAGCAGTGTAGTCAAAACTACATGTAATTAATGGCGAGCACAACAGTTTACGACTCTCCATGTCCAAACAGCTAGCCTGCCTGAACATAAATTTCAATCTGGAATTAGTTTTTTTTTAATTATTTAGTGAAAGAAAAATTGGAACTCACCACTAATCTTATGCTCACGTTGTTTCCAAGGATCGAAGTACTGTAGGCCTACTGTACAGCAAACAATCCCAAATTAAATAGTCCAAAATATCAAATTTAATAATATAGG
>JAOTQE010078448.1:0-15973 GCA_025631205.1 Nesometra sesokonis
TTGAACTTTTTTGGTGCGGGAGCAAAATTTGATGCGGGCGGTGACGAGAACCATGAACTCAACTTTCAGCGGCCTTAATATAAATCAATAATTCCAAAACTGGTTAGCCTATTTGAACCTACTACGAACGGCTGGCCATAACATTTTATTCATTTTTAAATGTAGGCCCAAGTGGACCGCCTGGACCAGAAGGACCTAAAGGAGCAATAGGTGAGCAATACCAAGGGTACCAGTTGCAATAACAATAGTGGTGCCAGATGTAATACAAGGCGTAGGATAATACCAGGGGTAGACTTTCCAGATAAGCAATACCAGGGTACCATGTATACAATACCTGGGGTAACAGGTAAGCAATACCAGGGGTACCAGCTCAGTAATACCAGGGTTACCAGGTAAGCAATACCAGGGGCGCCAAGTAAGCAATACCAAGGGTACCAGGTCAGAAATACTAGTAGTATCTGGTACTTGACATAAATATTGTGTTTTTTAGCTTTAAATTAATATTATGATCATACGCGGTAACTTTGTATAATATGTCATTCTTAGAAGGTTTCCTAGTTGAAGGTTTTAGTGGTGAATAGAGTACCATATCAACTGTTAATCTTCTACGGTTGTGTTTGACGGTGTCGGCCTTCCAGACATTAATTGCTATCCAATTAATAAATAATCCCAACTTTCTTAGGTGACCCTGGAGTCGATGGTAACAATGGAAAACCCGGAAGCAACGGTGTTAAAGGAGATGGAGGAGCGGCAGGTAAATGCTTTACTATAATTCATAAAATATCATCAAACACAATGCTTTATTTCAATACATTCACTTAGCTTTTCATTTTATGTATGTCTGTTATGTTTTTATCGATTTGAGGGCCCTGTCGGTCTTTTATGTTATTAATTTTGAAGTACCGGTATCGGAATTTAACCCAATTGAGGTATGACTATGTACAATTTGAATGCAAAGGCAACAACACACATAATTCACATCAGGACTGGTTCTGAGATGGAGGAAAACTTCAGAATAATGATATCTAGACGTTGGAGGTTCTAGTCGTCATAATTTAACGAAATTGAAGGATAATTTGGTAATATGAAACAGGAAACACTAACCTCAGCTTCATCATGATAGATTGAAGTAAGAAAATAGAATGAGGCACTACTTTCTATTATTTTCACGTAGGTGAAGGGCTGAGGGCTTTCAGACATGGGGTTGGCGGACAAGGGAGTTACCCAAATGGGAGATGCTAAAAAGGAGAGTTCACCTGGACACCCTCCCCCCTCCAACACTTCAGGCTGGTAAAAATGGAAAAAAAATATACACAATGTTATCCCAGGATGCTTATTGAAATTCTGGTTTCAAGCACATTTCCTTAATTTGTTCATTGTGGATATCACCTTTGTACAGACACTTGAAAAGCTATTGAAATAGATTTTGTGAGAAGTTGTGTACTATGCCTATTCTGCATTGATTAACGATGACTGATTTAAATTCATGCAATATAGTGTATTTATTCACAATATCTTTTTTATTATATCTTTTACTAGAAAAACATTTTTTTTCAAAGATTTATTGGGGTCAGGACCCCCCCCCCCCGAGCACCTACGCCCTGGGCCCTGGACATGGCAGTAACTGCTTTGTGCCCTGAACCATTGAAACCGTATCCAAAACAGTACATCGTCGTTTTCAATGTTTCGACTGGAAGGTCAAAATAGAGGTAATTAGCGCATCGTCTTTTAAATGAAGCGTGAAGCGTGTTGGTCTCATGTGTAACATGGTTAATGTACGGGTTAAATAACACAGTGTTATTTAACGCGTACATTAAAATGTAGTGGATCGTCTTTCGATGTAGTGTCACCACCAGAAGGACCCACTTGTATTAAGTACACTTCGGACTCGTGGGTTATGCTCGTTATACACTGTCTGTGAAGGTTTCAAATTAATATAAATCAATAATTCCAAAACTGGTTAGCCTATTTCAACCTACTACAAACGTCTGACCGTAACATTTATTTATTTTTACATTTTAGGCCCAAGTGGACCTAAAGGAGCAAAAGGTGAGCAATACCATGGGTACCAGTTGCAATAACAAGTGGTGCCAGATGTGATACAAGGGTTAGGTTTAATACCAAGGGTAGACTTTCCAGATAAGCAAGACCAGGGTACCATGTATACAATACCAGGGGTACCAGCTCAGTAATACCAGGGTTACCATGTATACAATACCAGGGGTAACAGGTAAGCAATACCAGGGGTACCAGCTCAGTAATACCAGGGTTACCAGGTAAGCTATACCAGGGTACCAGGTAAGCAATACCAGGGGTGCCAAGTAAGCACTACCAGGGGTACCAGGTTAGAACTACTAGTAGTACCTGGTACTTGACATAGGCCTATATGTTGTGTTTTTTAGCTTAAAATTAATATTATAATCCCACGCGGTAACTTTGTATAATATGTCATTCTTAGAAGGTTCCTTAGATGAAGGTTTTAGTGGTGAATAGAGTACCATATCAACTGTTAATCTTCTACGGTAGTGTTTGACGGTGTCGGCCTTCCAGACATTAATTGCTATTCAATTAATAAATAATCCCAACTTTCTCAGGTGACCTTGGATTTCCTGGTAACAAAGGAAACCACGGCAGCAAAGGCGTTAAAGGAGATGGAGGAGCGGCAGGTAAATGCTTTACTATAATTCATAAAATATCATCAAACACAATGCTTTATTTCAATACATTCACTTAGCTTTTTATTTTATGTATGTCTGTTATGTTTTTATTGATTTGAGGGCCCTGTCGGTCTTTTGTTATAAATTTTGAAGTACCGGTATCGGAATTTAACCCAATTGAGGTATGACTATGTACAATTTAAATGTAAAGGCAAAAACACACCTAATTAAAATAATGACTAGTTCTGAGATGGAGGAAAACTTCAGAATAATGATACCTAGACGTCGGATGTTCTAGTCGTCATAATTTAACGAAATTGAAGGATAATTTGGTAATATGAAAAAGAAAACACTACCCTCAGCTTCATCATAATAGAGTGAAGTAAGAAAATATAGAATGATGCACTACTTTCTATTATTTTCACGTAGGTGAAGGGCTGAGGGCTTTAAGACATGGGGTTGGCGGTCCCTGGACAAGGGAGTTACCCAAATGGGACATGCTAAAAAGGACAGTTCACCTGGACCCCCCCCCCATCAGGCTGGTGAATCTGAAAAAAAATATACATAATATTATCCCAGGATGCTTATTAGTGTAAAATTCTGGTTTAAAGCATATTTCCTTAATTTGTTCATTGTGGATATCACCTTTGTACAGACACTTGAAAAGCTATTGAAATAGATTTTGTGAGAAGTTGAGTACTAGGCCTATACTGCGTTGATTAACGATGACTGACTTAAATTCATGCAATATAGGCCTTAGTATATTTATTCACAATTATCTTTTACTAGAAAAACTTTTTTTTTCTCAAAGATTTATTAGGGTCAGGACCCCCCCCCCGACCACCTACGCCCTCTGGCTCCTGGACATGGCAGTAACTGCTTTGTGCGCTGAACCATTGGAACCGCATCCAAAACAGTGCATCGTCGTTTTCAATGTTTCGACTGAAAGGTCAAAATAGAGGTAATTAGCGCATCGTCTTTCAAATGAAACGTGAAGCGTGTTGGTCTCATGTGCAACATGGTTAATGTACGCGTTAAATAACACAGTGTACTATTATGAAAATGTAGTGGATCGTCTCCCGATGTACTGTCACCACCAGAAGAACCCACTAGTATTAAGTCCACTTCGGAATCGTGGGTTATGCTCGTTACACACTGCCTGTGAAGGTTTCACATTAATATAAATCAATAATTCCAAAACTGGTTAGCGTGTTTAAACCTACTACGAACGAACATTTTATTCATTTTTACATTTTAGGCGTAGGTGGATCGCCTGGACCAGAAGGACCTAAAGGAGCAAAAGGTGAGCAATACCACGGGTATCAGGTGCAATAACAAGTGGTGCTAGATGTGATACAAGGGGTAGGTTTAATACCAGGGGTAGACTTTCCAGATAAGCAGGACCAGGGGTACCATGTATACAATACCAGGTGTACCAGCTCAGTAATACCAGGGTTACCAGGTAAGCTATATCAGAGGTACCAGGTAAGCAATATTATGGGTGCCAGGTAAGCAATACCAGGGGTACCATGTAAGCAATACCATGGGTACCAGGTAAAAAATACCAGTAGTACCCAGTAAGCCATACCAGGGGTACCAGGTCAGCAATACCAGTAGTACCTGGTACTTGCCATAAATGTTTTTTTTTTATTTAGCTTTAAATTATTATAATCCCACCCGTAACTTTGTACGTGTCATTTTTAGAAGGTTCCCTATTTGAAGGTTTTAGTGGTAAATAGATTACCATGTCAACTGTTATTCTTTAAAGGTTGTGCTTGACGGTGTCAGCATTCTATCGTCCAAATGTATTAACTATCAATAATGCTATCCAATACGCCATTTTACTGTTTCAACTGCGCATGTGCGTTACCACGGTCATGTAATAAAACGACGCGCGGCTCTTAGAATAAGTTGAAACCGTGAATTGGCTTATTAATAGTCCCAACTTTCTTAGGTGACCCTGGAGTTCCTGGTAACAATGAAAACCCCGGAAGCAAAGGTGGCGCGCGTTAAAGGAGATACAAGATACAGGAACGACCGGTAAATGCTTTACATAAAATTCATAAAATATTATCAAACAGAAGTGCTTTTTTCACTACGTTCACTCAGCTTTTTATTTTATGTATGTTATTTTTTATTGGTTTGTTCTTCGTAAAGGGATGATGTCAGCTCCACCTTCCAGAAAAGGAATATTTTTAGTCATATGTGTACCTATCATGCATCGTGTTTCCCGTTATTTATTTTATTTTTTGCTTGTTTGCTCCTTGGATTTTTGTGTGATTGCTTCAGGTTTTGTTTTTTGTTTGTTGCCATTTGTTTTCTTTTTTAGTTTCCGAGTATTTCTATTAACCTATTATCCATAAGTGTATTAACATGCACACTTCAAGTTTCCACTGTAATTTTCCTTTTTGGGCAGTTTAATGGAATTATTTTCTTTTTCTCCATTTATCCTTCTTCTCCTCTTCCTTCTCATGCACTTTCATCTTTACCTCCTCCTCTTCCTCCTTACCATTAATTGTTATTGCGGCGTTGTGGTAATGGGAATAACAACCACGAGAATGTAGAAAATGAAGAGACCGATGTTGCATCAGCCGGTCTTACGCCAATTTTAGTTCCATTGCAAAAGTTAGTTCCCGTAGTCTGGATCTTATGATACTAAGCCATTTCAGCGAGCTAAGTTTTGCAGAGACAATCCACACACACAAAAAAAATTAATATGAAGTATTACAGGGATTTATTTTTCATAAAAACTTAAAATTTTTAATTTCAGAATAGTATAAACGTATTAAACTACATTGTTATTAACGTTAAACAACAATATTGCTAAGAGTTACTGGTCAAAATCAGATTTTTCTTTTATAAACTAACACGTTTGACGTGAAAAACAAGCAGAATCAAGGTAGCATGATGGGAATTTAACTGTTCCCTGGTTATGTAAACCAAAAAAGTGACTGAAATTTGAGGTTGTATATAAGTCATTGCGTCCACAAGTTATAATTTACATGAGTACCACACGCGTTTGCAGTGACGTGATATTATGTTGATTTAAATCGGCTTTCCTTGATTATGAGGATTAAATTTGCTTATTTTTTTTTTACAATCAACAGTTTTTTTTTGCAATCGACAGTTTGTGATAATGTTTACAAGAAATATTTCTTGGTTTTCTAATCCGATAAGTTAATTATTGCTCTGGCTACAGTGACTGGGAAACATCGAACCGGTGTCATGTATGTATGTATGTATGCATGCATACATGCATGCACGCACGCACGCACGCACGCACGCATGCACGTACGTATGTATGTATGATACATAGAGAAAAAATATGGACTTATTAATGTATGGCTATGTATGTTCATAGGCCTATTAATTTTTTTTTCAGAAATAATTGGAGGATTGAACAAAGAAATGATATGAGATATTATCGAAGGATCGCACGTTCTGCTTGTTTAAAATTGAAGAAAGAAAAAGAGAAAACCTTGGATAATAGATAATAGACCTACTAACAATCGCTTTCAACTTCAATGGACTAATTAAAAAAAAGACTGACAAAAACTAGTGTGCTTTTTAGTTAAATGACAACAATAATTAGTGTCATGATATTGCTACAGTTGGTTGTAAGAACGCATCATGATACGGTCAAGCAGACTAATATTCAACGCAGCATCCAGTATTTTGGGCATTCCATAGGCCTATTTGTCAGGTCTCTACAAATTATTATTATTAATGTTAATTTCTATAGATCTAGATATTTTGAAACGGTATTATGAGAACGTAGGCCTACAAACATCAATAATATATTCTTATGAAACATGAAAAACGCCTGTGTAATTTATAATTTATGTTTTAGGCTATTTATTTATTTATTTATTACAAATTCGACACAAAAAATATAAAAAGTAGTTAAAATCAATCAGGCCTATTTCTATGAATAAAATTTTCAACAATTCAAATTTCTGTCTTTCTAAATTCTAACTACTTTGTAAAATGAGGCAACAGTTAAATTAATAAATTTAACTGTTCCCTGGTAAAATTAAATTCAAATTATAACAATTCAATAAATAAATGCTCCGTAATCACGTTCCACTTACAGTCCTAAATTTTAGAGAGGGATTCGTCGTTCACAAAATTACGTTGCAGATTAGGCATATAGCTTATCACTATCAATCAATTGCCTTCAAAATTCATAAGTTCCGCCTGCACTTTTGTAATTAATAGGCATATTTATATATTAATAGTATTGCTTTAAAAATAGGTTTCACGTAATTACAGCGTAAAGGTGACATGTTATCTTTGAGATACCAAAAAATATTGCACGAGCGTCGGTTCATCGTACAGAAACTGCAAAATTAGATTCCATCTGTTCCTTGAACCGTGCGGAATAATATCGTGGTATATTGTTGCAAATTTAGGTTACATTGTGTTAATTCATCGTACAATAATATTAATAGTTAATAACACCGATCCTGCAAAAATAGGTTCCGTCTATTCCATATAAGCGTCCGGAATATGATCGTGGTATATCGTTGCAAATTTATGTTCCATGTTGTTAATTCATCATACGATACCACAGTTTTGTTTGTTTAAAAGTATACACGATTAATAATATCGTGATATATCATTGCAAATTTAGGTTCCAGGGTGTTAATTGAACGTACAATGATACCTAGCCTACAAAATTAGGTTCCGTCTGTTTCTTAATAAAGCGTGCGGAATAATATCGTGGTATTGTTGCAAATTTAGGTTACATGGTGTTAATGCATCGCACGATATTTTTTTTCTCTTTTGTGGCAAAAACCACCATTTATTAACAAAAATAACAATGTAAATTGATTTATACATACATAATATTATATAATATAAAATATTATATAATATAAAATAAATGAGTTGATGTTCTACAGGGTTTTTTTGCCTCGGTGTTACATTTGACTACTTTTTCGTGATTTTCATTTTTTTTAACTTTAATATTTCTCTCTAATATTTTTTTTTTTTATGTATAAGTAAAAGAAAATGTATATCCACATGCATTAAATGCTATATACAAATCTAGAATGGTGTTAACATTGTTGTATCCTAGAAGAACCACCCACACGTGCTCACGTGCATTCCCCCATACATAACCCACGCCTACACCAACCTACATATATATGTTAAACAAAGTTATTGTTCAGAACATAATTATCTTATAATTGTTGCCCATTAAAAAAATATAGATAGATATAGTCATAAAGAAATTCACTAACTTGATTAATTTTCATATCAATCTTTGTACATAATTATGAAGGACATTTTAGATACTTTCTAATATTTTGTTCAGTTATGAACAGCTTTGGTATAGAACTATAGCTCCATTTGTTAAAACTTTTTAAGACGTTTGCTTTAAATATACAATATAGCCCTATGTAAATATATGGTCAACATATACATTTCCTGTTCCAAGGACAATGTTTTGAAAGTTTGCTTCTATTCCATACTTTCTTAAAATAATACAATTAATATATTTCCATAATTCATTTGCTTCTGCACATTCAAAAAAGTAATGTTCATCATTTTCAGTAACATTTTTACACCGTTGACATTTGTCTGAGTTTACAATATTCCATCTATGTAGCCTACTTTTGGTAGGAAAAATATTATGTAATAACTTAAAATTGCATCGCAAGATATACCACAGTTTGCAAAAAAAAGTTCCCAAATTCGTTACAGACTAATACCATAGCCTTCAAAATTAGGTTCCATCTTCATTTAAGTATAAAAGATATTGTTGCAAATTGATTCCATGGTGTTACATCGTACAATAATACCTAGCCTAAAAATTAGGTTCCGTGTATTCCTTATAAAGCGTGTGGAATAATATCGTGGTATATTGTTGCAAATTTAGGTTCCAGGGTGTTACATCGTACAATAATACCTAGCCTACAGAATTAGGTTCCGTCTGTTTCTTAATAAAGCGTGCGGAAAAATATCGTGGTATATCGTTGAAAATTTGGGTTCCATGGTGTTAATTAATCGTGCGATATATCAAAGCTTGCAAACACAGGTCCCAGCTTTTCGTTACAGACTAATAAAATATCATTTTTTGCAAATTAGGTTCCATCTTTTCGTTAAAGCGAATATTAATAATAATAATACCTTGCCTACAAAATCAGGTTCCATCTATTCGTTAAGGTATACAAAATTAATAATATCGTGATTCCGTTGCAAATGTAGGTTCCAGGGTGTTAATTCAACGTACAATAATGCCTGCCTACAAAGTTAGGATCCGTCTATTTCTTAATAAAGCGTGCAGAATAATAATAAATAATAACAACAACAATAATAATAATAATAATAATAATAGTAGGCCTAATAGTAATAGTAAAAATAATAATAATATAATAATAATGATGATGATGATGATGATAATAATAATAATAGTAAGCCTAATAGCAATAGTCATAATTGTAATAGTAATAATAATAATAGTAATAGTAATAGTAACAAAACAATAATTAATAATACACATGACACATAATAATGCACATGAGCCGTTTGTGTACACTGGGACTAAGGTTTATAGTCCTTATCCGAGAAGACTTGAGATCGGTCGCCCTTTTCCAGTAAATGTTTAAAACCCTCTGCAAGAATGGATTTGTAGTGCTGATAACTCGCTCTTTTAGCGTGGTTTGCTCAGTTCACTCTCAGTCTGTTAAATTCAGTCTTAAAAGCGTGAATTTTCACTCTTTCGCATTAAGAAAGTAGTCTTAAATTTTCCTACTAACGTTGGACATTAATATTTAGGCTTACTTTATAGTGTATGCAAGTGAATTTTCATGTTTTAGTTGTGGATTTTTATACAATGTAATTATTTGAAGTATTTTTTACTAATTATTTTGTTTGCATCTAGTTAGGCGGATCAGTTATCGTTACAGTAGGCATATTACATTATCCTATATGGTATTTTATAAAATTTATACTTTGGAAAGAAATTAATTAACTGTCAAATCTCTGGTGACGCTAAATACCTCCATAATTTTGTGTAATAGGCAATGCGGGTGTCATCCAAATTACAGTTAACCCCAGTGTTTTACATAAATTACATGTAAATCCAAGGATATCTGTGCTTTATATCTTTACATTCGAATGACATTAAATCTCAGTAGTTGATAAGTAGGACCTGAGTGAAACATTTGTGAAAACGTTGAAATTAAAACATAGAAGGCATAATGGCATCACTTAAACGAATTCTACCCAGACACTTCCATCCGGCCAATTTTTTTTCAAAACCGGACAGTTTACTTCTTACACCGGCCATATCTTGACCAAGTTATTGTCCTTAGTTAAGAGAAACGGGTCTTTACATCCTAGATTGCCAAAGTAACATACTAAACAAAAGGAAATAATGCTTTGTAAAATAGAATTATTAAAAAAAAAATCTGTAAGATGATTCGATCAATGTTAAAGCAGTTCAATTTTTCGGAGGAAAAAACAGACTCTGCTGTAGTTTACAGTAGATACTTCTAGTGTGAAAGTCAAATTTAAGTTGATCATCGATTTCTATGCCTAAATATTTATAACTAGGTATTTCTATCAATAATTACACCATTTATATTGATGGGTGGACCTTCAGATTTCTTTGTCCTAAAATCAATCACCATTTCCTTAGTTTTCCTTACAATAATATCTAAAAATTTATGGTCACACCACTTAACGAACTGATTAACCTTATAAGAAAAACGAGTCATCGAGTCAACTGAAGCATCTAAATTACAAACAACGGCCGTATTATCGGCATATTTATAACCATGAGGTCTCTTCTGAAACATGCGTTTTTAATGTAATAATCGAAATTAATTAATACAGCAGTCACGTGATGTACCGTGTTGATTGTGAGAAGAGTTGCATTCTAATCGAACTTGAACTCGCCACGTTAGTCCCAATGGCTAAGTGGTAAAGGCGTAAAATACTGAAACTTCAGTGGACACTCGAGAATATTTAAGAGCCCCTTTCCATAAAAATCGACCCAAGGGTGGCAGATCTTAAAAAATGGATTTTGTTCATATTTTGCATATGGCAAGCCCTTTGGTCAAGATGACTAAATATGACAAAAATTTCACTCTACTACCTTGGTTACCATGGCAACAGCTAACAACCTTCTTTTTCCATATTTTTCCACATTTCACCTTTTTTAAAACCTAAAACTGCCCAAATTGTATACGACACCACATCATGGTGATTGTTAGTAACCACAAATCAATTACATGACATATATAAGATGTCCTTGATTTTTTCAAAAACATTGAGTTTATATTGAAAGACCTTTACATTAGAAAGATACCATTATTTAGAATAGGGGTGTTTTAGAGAAAGGTTTGACTGCCTAAAAATGACCTTCCTAAATATACCATGAACTCCCAAAGTAACGCTTGTTGAATAGTATGGCTTACGCTGTAGGTACACATGATACCTATGTATAGAAATAAAAACCAGCTTGAGGCTATGTAGTATGAAGGTGTAGTATTGCCAGGAAAAGTGACATTTTTCAGAAAAGTAACAAAACGTGAGGAACTAAAACTAAAATCATTTACCACCTGGTTTGCTTCAAGATACCTGGATAAACCAATGAGGTAATGAAACGGTGTTGCTAGATTATACCTCACTGTATTATAATATTCTTACATTATTCTCCTAAAATTTTGACGCTTCTTGCGCTCACCATTTTTTGGACAAGAAGTACTGAAGATGCGGAAACATTACTTAGATTGTTCAACCATTATTTCTTAAGTAGTCTACTAAATTTAGTTAAAAGAGGTCAGAAGCTGACTGACATGAACAGCCTCTTATTAAAACCTGTAGTTTTCCACAAACGGACGCTTGTGGTTTTGAGTTTTTATGTCCATGATATTTATGTCAAAGAAAGAACACGTATCTTTCAGTTGAGGTAAACTCAACTTGTTCAACTTATTAGAATCAACCAGCTGACATGTATTGAATGTATCAAACACAATAGGATGTTGGAGTTCTAGACTCTGTTCCACTTGAATCTTAAGAGCATCTATTAGTGATTCTTCTGCAGCAGGAATGCAGTTATCACTCTCTCCATGTTAATCAACAGGCGTTGTTTTTCGTCACTTAGAAGTCTCTCTAGAAAAAAAGTTTGCAATTTGTTGCTCGCTTAAGTATTCTGCTGGTTTAAATAGTTTCAAGCCTTTTTCGTCTTTGGCTCTTTTCATATCGTTCATGGCGTCCTTTGCCTCCATCTTTCTTTCTGTATCTTCTCCAATGTTGAAATTTTTCAGCAGGTAATCTCTTTGCTTGGTTGTAAATCGAGGTCGCTTACTTGCTTTCTTTAAAGCCCAACCGACATCCACATGTTGCTGCTTTGTATTACATTCTTCACTATGGCTTTTGAATTGTGGAACTGGTTGTGGTCCACTTGCAATTCTCCTGGCGTAGCCTAACTTCGCTTTGTCCAATAATGTAAGATGGTCTTGTGAATACACATGTTTGCCTGTGGTGATATGCTTCTCCAAAGCATATGTTGTTTTGTAAGATTGAGTACAGCCCTCTTCTGTGCAGAAAAATAGTTCATCTTTAATATCCTCTTCCATTGTTGAGACTGTTCCAGCATTTGATCCAATGTCTGATCCAGGATCGGAAGGTGCGTTGACTTGATGACGATGATGCTGTCTGAGAAGCATCGAGTCGAACGTTCCTTTGCTTTTAGGGTTGCTGACACATTCAACTTGACTACATTTTGGTACAGTACCTAATGACGCCCAACTGCAAAATCTACCAAATCCAATGTTGTTTGCTCTCCAAACATGTATTCCTTCTTTAGTATATTGAAACTTATTGAATAAACTTACGCCATCCCATTTGACATCCATTTTCTGTTGAGGAACTCTGGAAAGAATAACTTTGACATTATTTTGTGCACCATCATATTCTAGAGCATTTTTCATTTGTTCCACATCCCCAATGTTATTCCCTTAATTGACATATATTCTCATGCGTCCTTTCAAAGAGGCGGCCTTTCTGTCGCATGCCCCTTTGCCACCTTGGGGGTCAGAAAAGTCAACAGAAGCGACATTTATCCCCGTTTCCTGGGTAATGTTCCTCACAGTAAGTAATGTGCTGGCACAGTAATAACATCCCGCATTGTCCTGCCTAAAATATACTGTAGTTAGCTCTGGAAAGAAATCTTGTTTTAATCTCAGAATAACATCTCTGATTATAGCTACAACTGCATTGCTGTCCTGAGCTGTTGATTGAAAAATGTGAACGAATGTCAGTGTCTCATAATCATTTTGGTTCCTTCTAAGAACTACTGATATGTGCCACGAAAACCCTCGTTTTCCATACCAATCACCCTGTGATTCCCGGAACTTCCGTGGAAGGTACTTCATTGCCCAGTCTAAAGTAATAAATGCACTCTTTTCATCCATAGTGTCTAGTATTTGTTGCCGCATTTCATTTTGATTAATGCATCTCATTTGATGTGCCTTCCAAAGAATGACCTTCTCATAAGCGTTTTCAGTAACTTGTGTCAATTCTTCTCTTTCGTCAACTGTCATTTCAAACATTTGGAATGCTGATTTTAATGTTTGGATGACATCTTCTAGAATGCCACATTCTTGACATTTCTCATTGTGATTATGATTGCATGGTTCAGCAAATTCTTCATTAGTTGGATCACTAAGAGAAAATTGTCTGCAATGATCCGGAACTGCAGATGATTTAGATATATGCACCTGTGGAAATGAAAATTTTAACATTAATTAAAGTCTTCAGTACATTAACACAAGTTTGAAAATACAGAAGATAAGATAAATTGTAAGATGATATGGAATGTTGATGATTACTTTTGAAAACATAGGGAAACAATACTATAAACAATGGAAGATGCCAACCTTGTAACCTCCTTTCATGTATTGTTTTGATGTCCTTAGTAACTCTTTGTTTGCTCTACCCCAGTCGTTTGTCATGCCATTTTCGATCAAGCTATCAATAACACCGTCTAGAGCGTCATAGGCTTGACCTCCTAAAATAAACAATTTCACAAATAACTCTGTTACAATATCCAGTTGTTTGTAGATGTAGTGTGAAGTTTTGTAATTATATAAAGCACATTTTACTACATGAAATGAATTCTAAAATCCACAAAGATAAGTTTGTTACTTACATTGGCAATATAGTAATATTAATGCATATTGAAAAATTGCATACAACAAGAATAGAACGAAAAAATACCTTCAGCCACAAAATTGTCAAGTCCTTGAAGAGATGTTCTGATGGATGCTGAGCAAGCATCTAGAACTCTATGTAAGGTTGTGTCCCCCAGCGACACAAAGGATAAAGATTCGTGTAGGAATCAATGTTCTAACAACATTTGGTACAGCGATTAACTCTCCTGAAGATAGTTTCATGATTTTTTTACCAAATGGTACATCTTGCATCACGTGGCCACTTGTAATAAAGTTCAGAAAATGGTCTAGCTTGGATTTGTCAATTTTCATCCTTGTACATGTTATTTTTGGAATTGTACCACCTCTGCCATGAAGAAGTGCATGATGGCGTGCTATTTTAAATCTGTATGATGAAAGACCTGGAATGTATTGCAGCAGTTGTTTATACGATACTTTGTCAGCCATAATAGACAGAATTTGTCTCCTAGTTGACCAGTGTGTAACATTAAAATAACACTCAGCCAATGTTTCAAGAAATTCTCTATCCTTAGGAGACACTACGTCTTCTGATCCCAAACCGCTTTTAACCAGCTTGTCCCAGAGGATATCATAATCACTAGGGGATATTACTTTGAGAACCTCAGAAACTGTTGACTTTGCTTGTCGCAAATGTTCCCGTTGGTTCCTCTCTTTAGATTCATGCCAACGTTTTTGCATGGTGCTGACTTGCTTTCACCACAATAGTGTAGAAAGCTGTTGAGTAGTTGTTTCTTTTTTTCAAGATTTTTCAGTGGATCAATTTCGTCTTCGGAGTCCTGGCTTCCCTCAGCACTGCTAGCTGCATAATTACAAATAGCAAAGGTTTCGTCCAATATCCGGGAACTAGAATGATCCAAAACCCTTAGTGACCTCCTTTTCTCGTCACCCTAAAACAAAAACCATTGAGTTATATTACAGTTCGTATCACGTATTAGGAAAACCAGGGAACAGCTATTTCCCTGGTTAAACATTATCAGAAACAAAGCTTAGGCGTATCTAATATGCCCCTATGTCCCAATGATGTTTCCCGAGCGGTTTTATTTTACTTTATTTTGGTTTATACGGTTTTACTACTTCTTGGAGTTGGAAAGGTTTGAGGAAAAAAAACGGGAGTATTAACTTCCTGTATGAAATTTAAACCCCCCCCCCAAAAAAAAAAAATCAAAGCACCACCTTTTGAAAGCATATTCACTATGGTGTGTAAAACTGATGTATTAATCAAGTTGCTCTCATATTAAGATTTCTTATATCGTTGAACTAAACTTTGAGAAAATTGGGATAGGCCACTTATTTTTGGTAGTGTAAACCTGCTGAGCTTGTCATCAGTAATGCTTCTAAGAGTAACCGTTTATTTGGCACGGGCATAAATAGATTAAAAGGCTAAAATCATGTTTTATTTTCATTCACATGTCAAAACGTTTATGGCAATATCTTATCTATATTACTTTTCTGTAAGAATATTGAAGTTTTTATTACGTATCCTTGTAGAGTTGAAATAACTCTCCTTGGTTAACCGTTAACAATTAGCTTAGTTAGAAAATCATAGTGTGCATTATTCTTAAAATACAGTCCATACTAACCAAACGCAATTCACTGAAGCTACTTGCTAGCTTGTTTATTGAGCATTTGCCTTCTTCTGGAAGTGCTCCTTCATCCTCAAACTTTATTTCCTGCGTATCAGTTTGTCCCACAGATAAAATACTAATTCCTTTATTATCAGACTTGCCATCCTTTACAAAAATAACATAACAGTTTAGATTTTACATATATTATTTCACTCAGACCAGCAACTATGTAATATTTGATAAATTTATTTGATTGATTGATTGATTTTATTATTGTTGTTTTTATATAATGTATTGCAGATTTTTCTTATTATTGTTTTGGGGTAATTTTGTCGTTGTTTGTTTAGTTTTGATTTCTGGGCACTGATATATATGTTCCTAATGATAACCTTGGTGTAAGAAAATTACAAAATTACACAAATGGTGAATTAAGAAAATTATACTTACAATTGCTAGTGTATGGGTAGAATCCTTTGCCTTTTTTGGAATTGCTCCTTTGCGATCTTTATCCAACTTTTTTCGGCAGTCTGTACAAATACCT
>JAOTQE010078459.1:0-13257 GCA_025631205.1 Nesometra sesokonis
TACTGAGTCACGGCAACCACATAACCACTGTGAAGCCCAGGTTAGTTTGTAACTTTAGTAAATGGCGTTCACTGAGTCACGGCAACCACTGTGAAGCCCAGGTTAGTTTGTAACTTTAGTAAATGGTCTTTACTGAGTCACAGCAACCACTGTTTGTAACTTTAGTAAATGGTCTTTACTGAGTCGCGGCAACCACATAACCACTGTGGAGCCCAGGTTAGTTTGTAACTTTAGTAAATGGTCTTTACTGAGTCACAGCAACCACTGTGGAGCCCAGGTTAGTTTGTAACTTTAGTAAATGGTCTTCACTGAGTCACGGCAACCACATAACCACTGTGAAGCCCAGGTTAGTTTGTAACTTTAGTAAATGGCCTTCATTGAGTCACATAACCACTGTGAAAAGTTGGCGCAGTGGTAGCATTTCAAAATTCCAATCATGAGGTCGGGAATTAGAGGCGCAATCTGATCGGTTGTTGGTGTTCTTGAGGAAGACACTTTACCCACATTGCCTCTCTCCATCCAGGAGTGTAAGTGGGTACCTGGGAAGTACAAATACCATATGCACTCAATACAGCTGCAACATTGTGGAATGAAATGTGTTCCATAGGTATTGGTTAGAATGGGGGTAGTAATTGTGAAGTGAGGCCTTGTCTTTTTCTTACTAAATAAACGACATACTGTATGTTGCGTGTTATTTTCAGTTTATGTATAAACTGAATACTTTGTGGGTGGTACTCATCAACCAGAGATCAGAGTTGTGTAATGCAAGAATATTTATGTTGAAATTAGTTTTTTGTCTTTAAACTGTTTTGTTGATGTCTGTGCATCAATTTACAACAATCTGCATATACAAGACAACACCATTAATCTAGAGTGCAGCATATCAGATGCCAACCATCTAATACCACCTAATTGTTTTTGACAAATTATTAAGAAACCATTGGTAAAAAATAACAATTCTGCTACCTTACATTGAAACGCCATCATTTCATTTAGATTTTTATGTTTTTGTGTTAAAGGTTCACTTAAATTGTTATCTTTTTGTGTTATTAATAATATAATATTTAGACTTTTATATTGCGCCAATTCAATTCAAATTGAATTATCAAAGGCGCAGTGGTCTAGATATTGCACAGTCAAAATCTTGCTACTCCCCTAAGGGTCACGTCATATGCTATGCAGCTACTATATTAGCGCACATCCTTCTGTCCACGGCAGGGCTTGTGTATGGACCAGTACACTGGGGTAACCCCCTACTCGTCTCGAAACATGTACGTTGTTCTTTATAGTGCACAAGAGCCGTTTTTTTGTACACTGGGCCTAAAGTTTATAGTCCTTATCCGAGAAGACCCGTTCCACCACCAATACCAAACATGTGCTGTTATTTATGCATGGTTGGCGGTTTCCCTGTTTTAACCGCTCGGCCATACAACTTAAAGTTTCACTTAGATTTTTATGTATTTGTGTTAAAGGTTCACTTAGGTTTTTTTTGTTTTTGTGTTATTAAAGGTTTACTTGTTAAAACCAGAAGAAGGCGGGAGGCATAAACCCTTTATGACCAATTTTAGCCCTATCATGTTCTCATATACCTGGGACTGTGCTGCAAGGATAGTGTTACCAGCAGACAAAGAAATGGTTATGCCAGGTATGTCTCAATAATAATAATAATAATAACAACAACCACCACCAACACACAACAAACAACAATAATAATGGTTAATGGTTAAACATTTGTATAGCGCAAAATACTAAAGTCTCTATGCGCTTCAAGTGAAAAAGGAAAAAGAATCAGAAAGAACTAAGCAGGTAAGTTTTCAAACGATGTTTGAAAACAAACAGAGGGTGAATGACGAATAGACAATGGTAAAGCGTTCCACAAATTAGGTGCAGCAACCTTGAAGGATCTTTGCCCACATGACTTTAACTTCCAAGATGGACAGTAAAGAAGCGTTTGGTCAGATGTTGACCTCAAAGTACGAGTGCATAATGGTGATTATGGTGATAGTGGCGGTGGAGGCTAAGTAAAGGTTATGAGACAGGAATGTCTCAATAATGATGGTGATGATGATGATGGTGATGGTGATGGTGATGATGATGGTGATGATGATGGTGGTGATTATGATAATGATGGTGATGATCATGATGAAGATGACAACGATGGCAGAAGCGACAGTGGTGATGACGTAAAATGGTGACAACAGTATTATAAACAACAATAATAATAATAATAAAAAATAATAAAAATAATAATAGTAAAAATAATAAATAATAAATAATAAATAATAAATAATAAATAATAACAATAATAACAGCAACAGCAACCAGCAACAACAATAACCACAATAATAACAACAACAATCAACAACCACAACAGTGCCTGGTCTAAATTTAACCCTAAAAATATAAAATAGACACACATTTGGGCCATATGCAATCTTAACAGGTTACAAAGAGGCCCTTGCACTGGATCTGCACTGTATACTGTTGAAAAATGCCAGCTATGTTTGAATGTTAATGATGATAATATTAAAAATTAATATGAATGAAATAAATGTTGCAAGTAACTTTTTGAAAATTTAACATCGGAAATATATGCTCATGCTCACTATACTAAATATATCCTGTTATCACATACATCAGCCTAGATTAGTTAGACTAATGCCTGCATGGTAAAAAACAAAACACCTCCACTAACAACACACAGCAGCCTAGATTGGCTAGTCTGATTCCTGCATGATAAAACATTGGACAAATATAATGAACAATACAACCCCACATGTAACCCAAAACAGTTCACTAATTTACTGCAATTGATAAACATCATGGGAAATCCATTCATTGTGAAAGACCGACAAATACATTGGCTTAAAGTCAATTCTCAGAATGTTAATGTCAAATTAAACAGGTGAAGCACAAGTCTCCTGTATTTTATATTAACTACTACTTGCTTGCTTACTTGCATTTGGCCACTCATTTTAGCAGACAACGTCCAGTTTGACTATACATATAAATATTATAAACATCTTTATTTTATATTAACTACTACTTGCTTGCTTACTTGCATTTGGCCACTCATTTTAACAAACAACGTCCAGTTTGACTATACATATAAATATTATAAACATCTTTATTTTATATGATCGTTTTTTCAGGTGAGGATTCTACAGTTACACTGCAATTATTGAAACCAATGGTGACTCAAGTTGGTCAACGTTTTACACTTAGAGATGGAAGGATCACTCTCGGCACTGGAGTCATCACAAAAGTACTTCCAAATATTAAAATGGAAGATTAATTGTTTAATCCTTTGTAAACAAAGACTGCTATATCTTCTGGATTATGTGGAGTATTTTGATTGCCAGAGAAACAACATTTTATAAAGGAGAATGAATCAACTATAGATTCATGAAGACAAAATGCCTCTTACAGTTTCTTAATTTCACATTTTGAAAGAATAAACTGTCCTGCATGCTAGACTATACCATTGTGAGCATTGTGCACTATACAATAGAGACTTGCATCCTCAAAATTCACTCCACAACCTCCACAAAATTCTTGTAAAATGGACATTATATTTTGTTTTTTCGTGTTTGCACTGTCAACTAAATTGATAAATTCATCAATATCGTCGTCTGTTAACTGATTGAAGTTCCTAGGCCTAGTCTAGTAGCGCTTTTACTGCTGTAGACTGCCATTTAGGAAATTTGTAAACATCACAATTGTCCGTGATATCACTACTATTTCTCAAAGTGACGTCAGCATGCTGGAATAGTAGAAATATTTGTAATCATGTGGCTCTCATTTAGCCAATCTGTGCAGTTTAAATGCTTGATGTGGAATATAATAAACACTATGGTCCTACTATACTCTAACATAGTAAACCATGGGCGGCGGAAAAAGGGGATGGGGGATTCGTCCCCCCAGTGATAATTCAGGGGGATATTCCCCATAAATGTCACTACAACTACAAAATTCACAATTGACAATTCAAAAACAGCATGCAAATATGTTAAATGCAGTCTGGAAAACCGTCTTCAGAGACCAGGAAAGTACAAACTTGGAGGCAATAACGTTTTTTTTGCTCATCAAAATCTAACTGGGGCTGGGGTAACTGGGCATAATTTAAACTCGTCCTCCCTAATTCAAAAACGTTCTGCCACCCCTGTAGTAAACACTTTGGTCCTACTATACAGTAACATAGTAAACACTTTGGTCCTACTATACAGTAACAGTAAACACTTTGGTCCTACAATACAGTAGCATAATAGACACTGTGGTCCTAGTATACAGAAGCATAGTAGACACTATGTTCCTACTATACTGTAACATAGTAAACACTTTGGTCCTACTACTGTATACAGTAGCATAATAACCACTATGGTCCTAGTATACAGAAGCATAGTAGACACACCTTGGTCCTACTATACAGTAGCATAGTAAACACTTTGGTCCTACTATACAGTAACAGTAAACACTTTGGTCCTACAATACAGTAGCATAATAACCACTATGGTCCTAGTATACAGAAGCATAGTAGACACTATGTTCCTACTATACAGTAACATAGTAAACACTTTGGTCCTACTATACAGTAACAGTAAACACTTTGGTCCTACTATACAGTAACATAGTAAACACTTTGGTCCTACAATACAGTAGCATAATAGACACTATGGTCCTAGTATACAGAAGCATAGTAGACACTGTGTTCCTACTATACAGTAACATAGTAAACACTTTGGTCCTACTACTGTATACAGTAGCATAATAATCACTATGGTCCTACTATACAGAAGCATAGTAGACACACCTTGGTCCTACTATACAGTAGCATAGTAGACACTCTGGTCCTAGTATACAGTAGCATAATAACCACTATGGTCCTACTATCCAGAAGCATAGTAGACACACCTTGGTCCTACTATACAGTAGCATAGTAGACTCTCTCTGGTCCTAGTATACAGTAGCATAGTAGACACTATGTTCCTAGTATACAGTAGCATAGTAGACACTATGGTCCTAGTATACAGAAGCATAGTAGACACTTATGTCATACAATACAGTAGCATAGTAGACAGTATGGTCCTACTATACAATAACATAGTAGTCACTTTTGCCATACTATACAATAGCATAGTAGACACTTTTGCCATACTATACAGTAGCATAGAAGACACTGGCCCTACTTACTATACAAGAGTATTGTAGACGTCTCCATCTTCTGCTATGACGGCAAGCTTAAATAGGCCCTAGTTATAAAGAAATAGCTTCTGCTTAAAAATAAGTCCAATACGCCATTAACTAGGCTGCTATAAGTTTAATTGCTAAATGATTTTGTTCCTTTGACAACTTTTTGAATTTGCACATTATAAATGTCTAATTGTCATTTTCATCATTATGCAAATGATGTTGAAGTAGCATTATAAAACATTCGGGTATCAACAGTTTAAAGTTTGAAGTCATGTCACACAGTTCCTTCATCCTGTACAGTATGATTCATACCAAACAATAACAGAACTAATAGACTGTTAATTACTGTAGATGTCTTATTGACTTTGTCATTGAAGAGGGATTACGCTCTGAGGTGTGTTATACCTGCCTATTGCTTATGCAAACCCTGTAAAATACACAAAAAACGAGATTCAAATTGTTGGAAGTTCATAACCACAAACTGTCACCCGATGACTGCATGTGGAGACCAGAGAGCAGTAAACTAAATCTATAAAACAATATACTGTTACAATAAAAACGACAAGCGAAATAAAGTGTTGTCTGGTACTGATGGTTGGTACTTGGTGTAATCCATACATATAGCCTGAAAAGTGTCTCTATTTGTAGCTTATCAATTTAGTTATGTCTGTCTGTCTTTCAAAAGCAATTGAAACAGCAGACACAAATACACTATTCCCAGTACAATTAAATATTCAAATGCAATAATTATGCAGGTGACATTTCGTTTATAAGCGATTCTAAAGAACATATAAATAAAATGATGGAAAGTATTAAAGAGAAACTATCAGAATTTAATCTAATAATAAAGTAAGAGAAGAATATATAATAGGTAGGAAAACAGATAGAAACAATGTAAATATCTCAGAAGTAAATCTCGATACAGGGAAAGATATACAAAGACGAAATTAGTATGGCATGTATGGCTTATAACAAGTTAAAATCAGTGCTAGAAAACAGAAAAATGTCCATAGATATAAAGTGTCGACTTTTTGACCCATACGTCGCCGGTATCTTTTTATATAATAGTGAACTGTGGGTATTAAACAAAACATTAAGAGGAAGGATAGACATTTTTCAAAGGAAAATGCTACGGAAAATGTTAAATATTAATTTAATTGATAAGATTAACAACGAAAGACTATACAACAACAAAACACGAAATATGGAGCACAAGAATCAAACAGCTGGAGATTTGAGTAATACGGTCATATTATCAGATTACCGGACAAAGCGCCAATCAAACAGACAATGGAAGAACTTAAACGAAAATTTACTTTTGGCTGCTGACCCAAAAGTAAATGGATCAGCCAAATTAAAAGAGACCTCGAAGGACATGGAAATATTGACACCAGAACAGATCATCCTACTTTAAATGGAAATAAATGGAAACACATTGTGAAAAGCGTAATGTCGCACAGAAAACGTTAAGAATAAGATGTCCGACTTTTGTTTAATGTTCAGGTGCATGCAGTAGTGTCTGCCAGGCTGCTAATATTTTTTACTACTTCTGGAGACCCTTCATGGTTTTGGCTCCAATGCGTGAGACAAACCCCGCCACCGGTACTGGGGCACGTTTTATCCTCCGATTGTGATCTGACAAGCAAAAAAAGGAAAACAAATTCATCTGACCATTTTAGGTCGTTTCTATCTAAATTTATGTTTGGGGCAGTTTTTACCGTATTGCTCTATATTGTCTTATGCGTGGGAAAAAAACTATTGAAATGACTGTTGTTGCGTGAGAAGTCCAAAATAGGCTCCAATGCGTGAGAGTTGGCAGGTATATTTTAGGTCATTAATTTTAGGTTTAGCTAGGATTGTAGGATGTCACATTTTTTGGATTTGTTTTTTTTTAAATTTGAGTACATTCTTGGAAAACATGCCTAAAGGCATCTAAAAATTACACAGGATACATTTCACTGGATACAAAAAAACATGGTTTCCAGTTTTTTTTTTTCTATTGACTAGGGCCTGCATTTTGAATTTATAAAGCATCGAGTCCACGATAATCAAGCACCAACTTTGATGGGCCGGTCAGGGTGTCCATATACCTAATCAAGCACCAACTTTGATAGACCGATCAAATTGTTAATATAACTGTGCTCCTAAACATCCCCAAGAAATTATAATTATAAGGAAGTGGAACTTGGGTAAAGCTATTTAAATACCCTGAAGCATAACCTGAAACAAAATGACTTCATTATAACATTTGGAAATAAAAAAAAAACAATGAACCAAACTGGTTGGATAGGTTCAATTCAACAGCAAACTGTGAGAAGGAATAGAAGGATCATCACATTCGAAAGAGGAGCGAAACTGCCAACAAAATTATCAACCGTCACTGATATATGGGGCGCCGTCCGACACACTACCCATTCTGTCCTACAAACCATGGTTTGTAAAAGACTAACCATTAGTAGAGTCATTTTAGTAAGATCCGTGACAGTACTTTAGCATACATACCTTTTTTCTCGATGGATTTTGCAAGATGGAACAATTTAGACAAAATATAGCTCCTATACACCTCCCAGATATGATGGGAAAGTCTTGTTTGAGGGCGTTTTTAAAAATGGCCGCCTGTTGGTTTGAACCCTCATATCTCGGTAACCACTGATTGTAGAGACTTGGTTTTAATTTTAAATTGTTCGCAACATACATGTTCCTATTAGCTGTAATGCAAATATTTGTTCAAAAATGGCCTGAAATGCTATTTCTGGCACTTTCAACTTAGATATCTCCGTAACTAGTACCGGTAGTCGGATTGACTCGATGTTGGCTGCAAATCGATCAGAACATGCAAGTTTATATTTGCTTTAATGGGAACTATTTTAAAATAATGATGGAAAATGTACTTTCTGACCTTTGACATTTTGTATATTTTAAACCATTGTATTCCCTATATATTATTGCTAATTTTAACCATGATTTTAATATGCTAGAAAACCTAGTATTTACATTAAAAACTGGGATTTTTGAATTAAAAATGATTACATTTGATGAGTAGACCAAACTAAAAAAACTATTTCTTCGTCACTCATCATGAAATTATGCAAATTAGCTTACATAGGCCTATGCAAATTAGGGGATTCAAATAAAATTCTTTATTGGACACAGTTGATAAAGACATTCTCAGCGTCTACGGAATATAGCATAAGCCAGTAAACCCACTGATCATAATATTTCAACAACCACGAAAGTGTATTAGACTTTTATTCTGATACTTGAATTTACACCTGATCTATGTATATGGTAAATAAAGATTCAGTCTGCCTGCATAACCATTCATTTGGATTGATGGATTTGAAAGTGGAGATAATCTATGCTCCACCTAAGCTGATTTACCCTTAGCTGCATTGATGAAGTCTAAATAGCAAAAGTAGATCTTTCTGCAGATACCAGGATATGATTACCTTTAATTATCAAATCAATTTTCATAATAAATTCAAATTTGTTGATATATACAGTACATATGAATTATCAGTATAGGTATGTCTGAGTTGTGATTAATTATCAGTATCTTAATCTGCACACCATACACATTAATTAAAACATGAAACACTTCAGTATGAAATTTATTAACAATTGTCATTCACACCGAATATATTTAACACTTGAAAAATAAGGTGAAATGTTAAATCACCCACTTCCGTTCATTTTTCAAAATAGTTGTTTCTTGTAGTCAATATAAATATACATATTTGAAATTATTCTAGGCAAGTTGCAAGTCTTTACGACCAGTGGTTGCAGAGATAAAGGAATTTTATTTGTTAATCCCTAATTTGCATATGTAGGCTGATTTGCATAATTTTTTGATGTGTAACGAAGGTATAGTTTTTGGAGATTGGTCTACTCATTAAATGTAATCATTTTTAATTAAAAAATCCCGGACTTTAATGTAAATACTAGGTTTCCTAGCATATGAAAATCATGATTAATTAGCAATAATATATAGGGAATACAATGGTTTAAAATATACAAAATGTCAAAGGTTAGAAAGTACATTTCCCAACATTATTTTAAAATAGTTCCCATTAAAGCGAATATAAACTTGCATGTTCTGATTGATTTGCAGACCACTGGTTACGGAGATATTGTAATCAAAGGTCAAAGTGCCAGAAATAGCATTTCCGGCCATTTTTGGAAGAATATTTGCATTACACCTAACAGAAACATGTGTGTTGCGAACAATTTAAGATTAAAACCAAGTCGCTACAATCAGTGGTTACCGAGATATGAGGGTTCTAATCCACAGGCGGTCATTTTGAAAAACTCCCTCAAACAAGGCTTTCTCATCATATCTGGGAGGTATACAGGAGCTATATTTTGTCTAAATTGGTCCATCTTGCAAAATCCATCGAGAAAAAAAAAAGTATGCTAAAATTAGTCACGGGTCTTACGAAAATGACTACTACATGTTTTGTAAAAGAAAACCCATGATTTGTAAAAGACAAACCACTTTTTGTCTTTTCATCGAAACCATGGTTTGTAAAGAAAAAACATCGTAAAAGACAAACTATGGTTGCTAAAAGAAGGCGAATAATGGTTTGTAAAAAACAAACAATGGTTTGTCTTTTACAAACCAAGTTTTATCTTTACAAACCATGATTTGCCTTTCGATAAAAAGACCAAATATTGTTTGTTTTACAAACCATGTTTTGTCTTTTACAAGCCACGTTTTGTCTTTTACAAACATAGTTTGTCTTTACAAACATTTGTCTTTCAATAAAAAGACAAAATATTGTTTGTCTTCACAAACTATGGTTTGCCTTTTACAAACCATGCCTTTTCTTTCGATAAAAAGACAAACCATGATTTGTCTTTTACAGGCCATGTTTTGTCTCTACAAACCATGGTTTGCCTTTCGATAAAAAGACAAAACATTGTTTGTCTTTTACAACCATGTTTTGTCTTTTACAAACATGGTTTGTCTTTACAAACTTTGGTTTGTCTTTCAATAAAAAGACAAAACATTCTTGGTCTTCATAAACCATGGTCTTTTACAAGCCATGGTTTGTCTTTCGATAAAAAGACAAACCCGTGGTTGTCTTTTACAAACAATGTTTTTTCTTTACAAACCATGTGTTTTTCAATCTAGGCAATGCTTATTCATAGCCCAAAGAAAAGTGGGGTGGAGTCATGTGGAAACACGTGACTTTGAAAGGTAACGTCAGTCTCCTCTCGCTCCCTGGCCAACTAGAGGCACCGTACCGTCCCTACCTAGCCGCCTAGAGGCCTACAACAAATGAAAATGAGTGATTGTGGGATGAATTTGGTAAGGCACGCTTATAATAGGCGGCTGGTAAAAAGTCAAACCATGGTTTGTCTTTTACAAACCATTTTTGTCTTTGCAAACCGCTTTTTGTTTTTCGATAAAAAGACCAAAAGTTGTTTGTCTTTTACAAATCATGGTTTGTCTTTTATAAGTGACCATGGTTTGTCTTTTACAAACCATGGCTTTCGGGACAGAATTGGTACCGGTAGTGTGTCGGACGTGCCCCGTATAGGCCCATAGTGCTGAGTCTTTTGTTGCTCCATGGTCTGCACAAGAAAATTAAGATTTTATTGTCAACCATCTATGAAAACACCAAACCTGGATATTGCGGAATTGCCGGGAATTCTACATTCGTCACTTTGTGTGAGAAGGAAAAATTGAATTCTGGCGTATTCATTAAAATATTATTTTGTTATACCGTAAAATAAAATTTCAAATCGGGGTTTCAAGGACCACATTGGAAATAAGTGCAGTGCGCTTTTATGTGTCATCCTTGGTATTGTCTATTATGTTGTCATCTTGCATATAATGTTTTACTGACTAAAATCAATCAATCAATCAACTATATAGAGAACAACACCACACTTGCCAAGATCAACAAAAAATATAGTGCCCCAGGCGCGGATCCAGACCTTCTCACCGTTCGCCATTGCGAAAGTCAGACGACCTCAGACTCCGGTACCTCACCACAGGGGCCCTAAGCGACCCCCGAACCCCCAGCTTCTTCACATGGGTTTTGCGAAGGTCACAGTACATGTCTAGATCCACCTCTGTGCCCAGGCCTAACTAAAAAGGTGGAATTCATTTTGAAAATGTAACAAACTGGAAAACACCCTTTTCTTTAATCTGCGATGTCTGAGATTTGTTTAAAGCTATTAAGAAGCCACGTTTGGCCTACTCCAAGCAATGAGATACACGTCATCCTGACAGGATTCATTATTTCGACATAAATTATTCCACCATCAGGAATGATGATGATATTCCTGATAATGACATAATTTATGTCGAAATATTGAATCCTGTCACGATGGCGTGTCTCATGCTTGCATTCTCTTTATAGGGGTTTCTATAGAGGGCGTATTTTCCTGTCTTTTCGTAATTCTCTATTCGGAACTGCGCAACACTCAACAGAAAGGTAAGTGTAAAACAGGCAAAAAATAACATTTGAATGTTACTTAAATGTTGATTATAACCAAAGCTGGTTTTAATAAATACTACTTTAATGCTATAATGTATTATTTATACATTTGATTAAATAAAACTACACATTTGACTGAACATCGAACAACCTAACATTTTTTGCATGCCTTCCATAACGTCAGCTGACCCGGCGATTTGGCCCCTGGAAGCAATTGCTTCTTGTTGTAACCTGGTTCATCCCCATTTTATATTGTCAAGTAATTAATATAATATTTTTATGTAATTGAAATTAAAAGTCTATGAAGGTTTAAACATGACATGTTTAACAAAAATTAGAAACGCGTCACTTTTTAAGATTTGAAATTCAATGAAAAAAATTTAATATGCATTGCCCTTTTGTGCAATCCAGTTAAAATTGTCACGTAATCGCAGGCCTACATGCATAGTCCTATGTAAAAGGGCAAACAAGGAAATGTTACACAATTTGCATTTCCTTGCACAATCTAGAATATAAAATGTCCAAATTAGGAACTAAAAATATTCTATATTTTTTTTATTATATTTGGTAAGCTGGTAGGTCTGTTTTAATTATTAAAATTATGATTTTATTTATTGGCACCGATTGAATGTAGGGACCCACCCTACTTACCAACACAATTACTAAAACATACTTTGGCCAGAATTATAAAAAAATGTTTAATTTGCTTTAGGCCCATAAAAAAAAGTTTATCACCCCCGCATGCATCATATTTGGGTAAATCCTGATTTTTAAAACTTGATTTTTTACTACTACTACTGTATTTGGAACAATTTTCATATTCATTTGAAATGCCTGGATTTTTCTTAAAATAATTACGCTGGGCCTGAATGTCTCTAGACTCTATTTAAATATCGTGTGGGTCAACCAATCATGCAAAATTTATTAAATTATGGCTAACATTTTAAAATTATTTTTATTTAAATGAACAAATAAATAAATTTTCAGTTTTAGTAGCAAAAATAGCATGTTTGCAATGAAAGTTTAATAAGCATTGAGTTGGCCCCGATCGTCCACAAGATGGCGTCCCCAGTCATCTCTATATGTGGTGAGCCCATTCATTTTTTGCTGGATCTCTGTTGAATAATGGTGAGTAATGGTGGATGTGGTTATACAGATAACTCCGGATCATTGTAAAATTGTTCTTGTACTGATTTAAAACTTTAAATAGGCATAGACATAAGCTTGTTTTTTTTTATTTGTTCATTGACATTTTTAACTTATGATGCCATTAAATTTACAAATTTTAAATATATTGTTTATGTACTCGTGCATAAAGTATAGCAAAGTTTTGGGCCTACTGGCAAACACTGATGAGTCTGTTAAGAAAAACTTGTTATTATAGATTTGATTTTTAGGATGGATTGGTTAACTAATAGGGAAGTGTTTATTTATAAAATAGTGTGTACTATACTACTAGTTGTGTTGTACAGATGCCCTTATCACCAATACTACTAGTTGCGTTGTACAGATGCACTTGTCACCAATACTACTAGTTGCAAGTTGTACAGATGCCCTTGTCACCAATACTACTAGTTGTGTTGTACAGATGCCCTTGTCACCAATACTACTAGTTGTG
>JAOTQE010078470.1:0-28577 GCA_025631205.1 Nesometra sesokonis
TAGTGGAAAAATGTCAAAAATAGTGAGAAAATGTCAAAAATAGTGAAAGAGTGAGATTGACTGGAAAATAGTGAGACGTCTGCCAAAATAGTGAGACTTGGGAGCTCTGAGAATGCAACCTTCAATATTAACTTTGCCTTATTACTAGAAAGGCAAGTGTCTTCCCAAAAGACACAAGCAAGAATGCAACCTTCATTATTAACTTTGCCTTATTACTAGATTTAAACTGTACAAAAAAGCAAAGTGAACAAGATTCACCTGCTTTACTTAAGTTTTAGGATCCACCAAAAATATTAAATATTGTTATTTTTTTAAGTAATAAAATGAACATAAATATGGCTGATCTGTATTATATTTATAAATTTTAATGCAATATATTTAAGTTTAGAATGTTAATAATTATTTTGATCAAAATAGATTTTAGAAGGAATGGTTTGACTTAAAAATCAGGTTACAATAAGCTGGCAAGAAAATATGTATTTTTTTATGTGGACCAATGTTACATTATACTGTGTAATGTTAGAAATGATTGATAGTTGCCCAATAGATGCTATGCTTTTTAATATTGATTGAGTTTGACTTTGAGGGCTGTAGGTTATTTTGTAATATATTACACAGAGCAAACAAATATGCCTAACAATGTTCTATAAAACATAGAAGGCTTCAGTTTATCAGCATTGATCATTGATAAAGATGCAATGTCTGGCTGAGAGGTTATGTTGTATATCAATCTATAAACTAATTATATGTTACATACTTGTGAACTCCTTACTACAAAATGAGTCTCGTTGTTGAAACATTAAAGAAGTTATTAATACATAGCACAATATAACCTGTTATCCCAGCTTTAAATGACCAAGGCAATTTCTTCTGTTGCCTTCTCAATTGTCATCAGTGGCTTAAAAAAAATGAACATCACTAAAGCCACTACTTTTGACTCGGGTCCCCTTACTCTCATTTAAACATGAGGAAAAAATTTGTAAAAAATGGCCTCTGGTTCTACGTTTATACCAGTTATACCTTTTAAAGTTAGGATAAAATTGATGTTGCCCCAACAAAATCTAATTTGGAAACAAAAAAATTAAAAAAACTATTAAGAGTATGAATCTTAGAAAGTCTGCATAAATGGCCTGCATCAAAATAAACCTAAATGTATTTTATAATGAAATGTAACTAGCATAGTACAAAAATTAACTAAAACAAAATATAATTTCAGATGTACCTATTTTGGTTTCTCAATGTGATTTCTCTAGCAATGCGACTCATTTCATGATGAGCCTTGCATGTTCTCAAAGTTTTAATAATATATTTAAGTGTAAACCATCAAAGGCTACAATTTATCAGGACTGATAACAAATGTAAAGGATTTGTTGACAAATTTCTCAATCTGTACACTATTTTATTTCATGCATTACATACTAGTATTTTCATGTAATGGGAACAAACAAAATGTCGCTGTGTCCTGACAATGTATTTAAGTATAAAACTTCGAAGGGTCCAATTTATCAATATTGAATGTAAAGTATTTGTTGACAAATTTCTCAACCTGTGCACTATTTATTTTATTTAATGCAATACATATGTTCATGTATAAGAACAAACAAAATGTCCCTGTGCCCTGGCAATGTATTTAAGTATAAAACTTTGAAGGGTTCAATTTATCAAGATTGATAAAACTGTACAAGGTTGTTGACAGGTTATTGCTGTCTATTTTATTTTTGTACACTAAAAACCTTATTATTTATTTTCAGATATGCTGTTTATCTATGAGATGGCATGGATATTAAATGGTATGTAAAGTAACATCATTACATGTACTTGAATTTTTATTACTCATTTTCATAAATATATGCATTGAGAATGGAAATTTAAACAAATGATAGTGATGAGATATATTGATGGTGTTGTATATTTCTGTGTTCTAGATAATTTTATTTCTTGTGATGCGATAACAAAAGCTCATCGATTCAGGGGCGGATTAAGGGGGTGCAGGTTTCCCCCTATTATCGGCAAAACATAGTTGCGTGCCCCCCTCTTATGTTAGCAGTGCTGTGTCTAAAATTGAGGAAAAATAAATAATAGACATTGAAACAGGACAGGTGTAACATTAAATGTGTATATAATACAGCAATTTGGCATCTCAAATTCAAAACCATAGACCCCGTCACTCAGTTTTTTTCGGAAAGGGCACCCCTCCCCTTTTCCCTTTTGCTGCATCCTGGATTTAGCCTTGCATCAATTTATTTGCAATCAGTTCTTCCAAAACCAACCCAATTGTTTAAAAACATAATAAAACCACTACTAGTATTGACTTGGTATTTTTATTGATTTTTTTAAAGCCTCCAGTTAATGTGAGTTAAACAGTATTTCAGATTTTAGAAAAATAGTTAGTATGGTCAACTTTGCCAAACCAACAACACTTTGAACCATCTATTATCTTTTCTTTTTTTTGGACATTCAACTTAGAGAGATTGAAGTTTACTTGTGTCCATTAAAGTCTCTTCTGTTTGGGTTTGTTAAAAAAAGGTGTGTCAAAATAATTGGGTAGCTCAGAAGGACCTATAATAAGATTTTCCATTCTTAACATAATCTTTGTGATATGTCAATGTCTATTATTCTACTTTTTTCTTTGTACTTTACAGCAATATGGAAGATAATTGAAAAGCTTTTGTCAGAAGAAGCTAAGAGCCACATCAAATTCATTCGTAAAGGAGACGTGAAAAACTATATTGATGACAACACATTACCAAGCCACATGGGAGGAACAGTATGATGTTAAAATTTACAATTCTTTTTATGAGACCTTAAAAAAAAACAAGCCCGAGAGAAAATCAGTGTCTGGCTTTTTATATTTCTCATATTTTTGTAGAATGAAATATTCTTTTACATTATGGTACTCTGTTTTGAGCATTGGTTGATGCAGTGGGTGTGGTTTAAGATTTCAAATCAAGAGTTTGGGCTTTGAAACTCACATTTACAAGTGTCCTTGGACAATGAATTTATCTATAATTTCAGCTTTACAATGGATGTTGTAAAATTGCTTGGAGATACTGTAACATGTGATTGATTAGCATCTCATTCAATACCACAACTCCAGTCTAAGTACAATTGCTACTTCTTTTCTTATACTTTTCTTACATTTCCCCTTTCTGCTTATTCTGGACATTCAGTGTAAACTCCAGTCATAGCCCTTGGCTTAGAAAGGAATTGCTTACTCTGTGTTGACTTTTATGAAAGCTTTAAATGCTTTTTAGTCAAGTTGAAAGATTTTTAATGCATAAAAGACATCTTCCATTATTGCAAGTACAATTATTGCTACTTCTTTTATAAACATTTCCAACATTTCCCCTTTCTGCATAATCCGGACATAATTGTATTTTATTGTGCATAACATACTACTATGAGAAATTTTACACCGAAATTGTACTTTAAAAATCAGTATTTTTTTAATTTTATTTTTTTGTTCCAAATGAAGGGGTTTTTTTTTTATAAGAATATAAAATAATTGGCAATTTAAGAAATATACAATTTAAAGATAGATTTATTGATTTTTTAAAATAGGTATTAATTTTTTTTATTCGTTTTTGACTAGGATACCTTTCAGTGGGTTTACACACCAAGAAGCATTGAAGATGAAGAATATCAATCAATTTTATACACAGACGATATACAGGAATTAGAAGAAAATCATAGTGATACAAACAATGACACACTGACCAATGGAGAGAATTCTATAGAATCATCAGTCAATGAGATTAGTTCTAACCAAATACCTACCAATCAATCATTATCAACTAACAGTTCTAACAGGGATTCCCCAACCGGAGATGCAAGCGTTAGAGAAGAAAATAACATACCACATTCTTCACTGGCCAATGGCATGGAGGTTGAGTCATCAGCAACCAATGGAGATAGTTCTAACATTTTACCTAACACTAGTAGTAGTGTTGTTAGTGATAATTACCAGATTGTCCAACCATTATCAAGTGACCAATCAAAAAGGCATGTAAAGCAAGCTAGACAACAAAATGGAGTTATACAGGAGCGAACCAAAAAGGTATATTTCATATTAAACATTTTTTTCCATTTTTTGGTGATATATTAGATCAATCCTTTTTGTCATATTTATAAACTAGTTTTAGTAACAAGGCTACCTCTTCCAAATCTGACCACGCAAATAAATCAATTTATATGTTAAATTTTATGTTTTAAATTATAATAATTGAAGACTTCTATAGCAAACTATCCTTTATGTTATCGACACTGATGGTGGTTTGTTCAACAATAATACGTGTAAACCTATTTAAAAGCCTAATGGTAGAGTTAATTTTACAGGGTTCTTGAAAATATTAAGATGGGTTTCTCAACATCATGAAATATACATTTGACACTCTAAAGACCAAGTTGTCTGGAAAACTGAACAAATGTACGGTCAAGGTTTTTGGGAGAGTTAACTTTGTATATTGTTGTTTAGATATTTTTAAATGTTTTAATTTTACCTAATGTGGTTATAAAATAACTAATTATATAATATAACCAATATATTGTTATCTTTAAATATAATAATCAGTGTAAGTAGATGAACCATCAAATTGAATTTTGTTCTATCTTTTAAAGCATTTAATTTTGTACTATACTTATTTAAAATTTTATTAAAATTGCCTGAAGAAGTCTTTACTTTCTTATTTCGATAATAATGCTGAATGTTTTCTGTATTCTTTGTTTTTTAGCATGCACTTTCTGTCTCACCTTCCTCAGTAAAGGTCTGTTGTTTATGTTGTCCCTTCTGCTTTTATTATTTTGTTTAATTGTTTAATTTTGTCATAAATACAGCTTTGAATGTCATTTATCGCTACATATTATTTTTACAATGATTTAGAACAAACTTCTGCTTTACATCAGATTATAGTAATGTGTCACTTGTATCATTAACCCTCTAAAGTCCTGCATGGTCTTCCCTGGGTAACTGAGGCATGGGCAGATTTAGGGGGGAAGGGGGCGTGGCCGGCTCACATCCCCCTATTACCGCCAAAATTTAGTCAAACTCCCCCCCCCCCCTTATATCAGGAGCACCAGGTCTAAAATTTGACCCTAAAAAGCCATATACGGACCATGCACACCGTAAACAGGGTGCCATAACACGCAAAATGAGGGAATAACCATTTTTTTTTTGCTTGTTAAAATCAAAACTGGGAACCACACCCACCCGGACCTGGGAAAGTGCGAGATTCCAAAATAATGAACAAATCATGTCAAGATTGTATGCTAACTCTAACAATTAGCCCAGTCGCTATCGCTATTGGAATTCTCGTTTTTGCTAAAATAAAAATGACCTCTTTATCCAAAATGAAAATGTAAAATAATGTGTATTTTGCAGACATTTTTATTGGTTTTTATCGTTTTTACGAAATCGACCAAAGAATTTATAATTTAGATAAAGAATTTAGAAAAATCTGCAACCTTTAGCCAATTTAGCTAAGAAAAAAATGATTATAGTGTGAGAATGGTGATTATTCTTAAATTAAGCCGATGAATGTCGATGAATGTACATTCTGGATTTCTTAATAGTAAATATGAATTCTTGATAGGAAAATAAAAATTATTTCCATTTTATTTTTATTCTCCCCGATCGAATATCACTGGGTGCATATTGTTTTAGTAATGGGAATACAATGGTTACTCCCTAGTTTAAGGTATAGAGATTATCTATAGTGTACACAAACAGCTCATGTACACTATAAAGAACCCAGTACATCTTTCGAGATGAGTAGAATGTTACCCCGGTGTTCTGCTCCATACATCCCATGCTGTGGACAGAAGAATGTAGCTCCCGCTTTTTTCACATAACGTAACCCTTCGGGGCCTAGAAAGTCACATGAATTTGTAACATCTTGTCCACAGCGCCATGAGACTTTACTGTGTAAGGCGCTATATAAAAATCAAACTGTTACTATTCTAACTTAAACATTGTAAAAAACATTAAGTTACCTCCAAATTTTACTATAAGGATTTACTATAAATATTCAATAAACAAATCCAACTGACCAACCAAGGTTTTCTAAAGTTCACTGCTTAGCCAACACAAAGATTTTAGGCCTAAGATATGCTCAATTATAATGTAGCCAACTACAGTACATTTTGTTTATTTTCCAACATGAAACTCATTTTGTTTTGAGACCTCACATATTATTAGTTTACTAATTAATGTAATCCTTACAGATCAAAGCACAGACATGTAGTGTAAATTAATGATCTGAAATGTGGAATAATTAAATAATTAATGCAGTTGTGTCATTAACTTAGGAAAGGTAATCCATAAAGAAATTATTTTCTATTTAAAGGTGCAATTTGCAGAGAGTGAGGCTGAGGAATTGACAAGAAAAAAGCTTAATGAAAGAAACAAGGGGGTAAGTATTAAAATCATCTAAAAGACCATGCTACTACTAGTATATAGAATATGGCATCTTAACATCATTTATAATGCACAAGGGCCTCAGGGGCCAATAAGTACTCGGATGCAAAAACTTTCTGCATTCATTGCATCTGTGTTGCAAATATTTTGTGTTCCTTGTGAATGTGTGGGATTTCTAGCTACTTACTCGCATCTGTACTGCAGTTGCAATATAATGAGTAACAGTGACTCTGCCAATGATCGATCATCTCCTCCTTCTGCCTCCCACATAGGTGGCTAAGTTTAAGGTATTTGCACTGTGTGAATTGTTTTTCCTGTGTAGTGCATAAAGTAGCACATATGCATTTCACGAACAGACAATAACTGGTGATATCCTTTGATACACAAACTGTTTTTTCCATTTTTATAAACAGACAAACATTATTAACAATTAACACTTAATCAAAATTAACCAGAGTGAATTAAAACAAAAAAAACTATTGAATTACTCAATGATTAATCTGTAGATATCTACAATCTTGATGAAAAAATTAGCAGTTTTGTGAGACCGTCCCATCAAACTAATTCTTCTCAAAACAGCATTTTTATCGTAATTGAAGTCTGTCTCTCTGTCGTTTCATACCTTATATTTTCTTGATGTCATAAATCATTTTTAATTGTAATTTCTTTTTAACCATCAGTTGCGGTTGCTAAGAAGAGTCAAAACAAATAAATCACACGTTGGACCTCTCCTTACAATCATGTAAGTCTCTAAAATATCTCTTTTTTTACATGTTCAAATTTTTTTATTTAATGATAAAATATGTATGTTTAATGTTTATTTAAAGACGTATTGGTACTTGATAATGACTGAAAAAGTAATTCGCTCTTGTTAAAAGTGCCATGAACGTTAGGAACTTAAAAATGAGTGTGAAAGTGAGTTTATAGTCAAGCATGCCTAAGTTTACCCAACATTTTCCAAAAATATGTAGGGTAAATTTAAATTAACCACAACACTGCCTAATCACATTCAATGCAAGGATAGGAATGTAGTGTATAGCTAAGCAATCAAATGGAAACTAATCCAATTATCCATTTTACTAAAATTTGCCAACTTTCTAATGGGGATATACACCTAATGGTCAATCTGCTGTTTGCTGCTTGTCTATTAATTTTTAGTACATTTTTTTCTATGAATTTATATCTGGATGAATAAAATAATCTCTAAGATTACTTATCTGTTTTGGTTTTTACGTTTAGACCTGGAGAACAGCTTGACTTTTCATTAAATCCTTCCAAGACTGATGAGCCATCTACTGAACTTCATACAAAAATTATCTTACAGAACACAACTAGTAATACTGTTGCTTTTAAGGTATGTTGTCTCATATTCAACACTGAACATAGGGTGATGGCTGTTAAGATCTTTGTGTTGTAGGGTGGTCAGTTCTCTTTCCTAGTATATTTCAACCAGCTTTTCATTTACAGCCAAGTGTGAAATGATAACTGTCATTGTCTCTTTCTTTCACGCACAGGGTAGGCGGGTGGTCTGGTCCTCAGGGTCTGAGGACTTGTTGCAAGTAGACTTCATTCCATGGTTAGAAGTAAAATTGGAGTGAATTAACATGGCATGTTCAGGCCATGGGCTCAGATTGAACCCTTCCATGCGTGTACACTCAAAAAAATAAACGAAAAATGTATGCAACTGTACATCACGTTTTCTGAATAAAGTCTGATTGTGAGCCTTAGCCTGAGTTACAGTTGTGAAAAGAACATAGATCATGGCCAGATTTTAACCCAGGAAATTCACATGTTTCCTTACCGTTAGCAACATGATGTTATCTCATTTGTAAATTTATAGATAATTCTTTACTTTTATTTGTCATTTGTTTGATATATTGTCTAACATTCATTGGATCAATCACATTTTCTTACAGGTTAAGACAACTAGTCCAGATAGATACAAAGTGAAGCCCAGTGCTGGCCCCATCAGACCGAATGCTAATGTCAACGTTTTAGTCTATATCAGTACATGTAAGTAGAAGAGTTTTATTGATTGATTATGTCACTTTGAAGTGATATATTTGATCTAATATATTTGTACAAATCAATCAAATCCTTATAGACAGAAATCAATAGAATATACACTAATGGAAGCTGTTTGTAAATGTGAAAGTCAGTCAATCAAACTGGTCAGCTAATGCCTCCAAAAATTTGTGTTTATTTTGTTCGCTTGGTGTTTAAACCATGTTGTTAAAATGAACTAAGGGGAGGAAAATATGCAAAACAAGAAATATTATTGATAAATTTTGGGATAATTACATCATTAACCATTATTTTAATGACACCATTGACTGAATAGTGTTTGTAAAATTGATGGTTTGTAATCAAGAAGTTTATAATTAAGAAGGTCTACTGTAGCGAAAATAGAAAAAAGTTTAAATATTTATTTTAAATTAATGTGACACACCATGAATGGATAGTCCATGGACTACAGGCTGAAGACTTGATTCCAGTATTGTTTTTATAGAGGTTACAGGAAATTGTGCCCATTCTTTCTGTGTAGCTGTTTTTCTTAAATACACATATTGAACACAGATTTTACAATATAATTCTTGATTTTGCTTACTCGTATTCTGAACCCCTACCTGAAACAAACTGCTAGTGTAACTTAATATGTTCCCTGCTAAATGTGTATGCATGTCTAACTGGGTGCTGGCACTGCACCGCGGATGCGATTTTAAGTTTTTACAAGTGCCAAGTATTCTTTTGCGTCCTGCTCAGATTACATTCCATGTCACCACCTACATTCCGGTTGGTGAATTACGAACTCTAATATCCAATTATTGTTTACACCAAGGTGTAAACAATAATAATTACACCCTCTATTTGTGGCATATGTTTTGTGCCTAGAAACTTTATTCCGAGTTTAACTTCAAAACCTCCCCTCCAAGTCATTCAGATATGACTGTTCCTCTGTCATGCAAATAGACAGACTTCTTAATAATTTTAATAATTGCTAATTTTCCCTTGTATCTTAAAAGTGCAAAAAGTGTAATTATTAAACAATAATATAAGTATTCTGTTGATTTGACTTTCAGCTCACAAAGAGGCAATTGCTAAAGACAAGTTTTTAGTGATGTCAACTGAACTGCAGCAAGTTATTAAAAGTCCTGCTGAAATGACAGACTTCTGGAAAAAGGTCTCAAAAGATAACACAATAGAACACAGGTAAAAACCATTGGGTATTCTGTTTTGTTAATAGGGAGCAGTAGTAGTTATGGTTCATGTCCAATCAGGAAATCAGGAGTACAAAAGTACAAAACTCTGGTGCATTACATGTGTTTTTAAGCACTTTGCTTATGTTGTGTCTCCCCACAAAGGAACAGCAGTTGGTAGGGGGTGAAAGGTATAAATACAGAATTGCAGAGCTGCAACATTAGGCCCCCAAAAAATCTATGTTTCCCAAGCCCGACCAACCCAAATTTTGGAAATCAGTGTTGCGATTATATTTTTGTATTTCTTTTATGTATGCAAAATTTTTGTTACGTACATAAAATTATCCATAAAATTGTAACAAAATGCATATGGTTATCCAAAAATCTGATAACAGGAGTGAAAAAAAATCATGTTGCCGAAATGACAATAAAAGGAGCCTACTAAAAAGATTTCCTGAACCATTGACATTTTCAAAAAATCTTGTGTTTGAATGCTTTAGAGTAATATATTGAAGAAATCATAACATTATGTGACATTTCTTTACTACTGGACAATGGTAACCAAGTACCCAGACAGTCTGAGTGACATCGACTGATACAATTTTCTGGTTGCCCGAGGCAATTGGCAAGTGATTCCTTGGAAGTGAGGCCCTGGATAGGATTTCAATTTCTTCCAATGGAATCTGTCCTTAAACACTTAGGTACAGTTTCTATATAGATCTAAATTAATTTTGGTGCTTCAGTATCTCTAAGGTGTTGGTTACATTTTTAACTATATCTTTGAAAATGTTTGTGTTGCTTAACCACAACAATTATGATAATTTTTGTTGGTCTGGTTGGAATTTATTTTTCTTAATATGCCCCTTTTACTGTATTTTGTGTAATTTTATTTTTTTAAACATTTCATGTAGCATAATTTACCATTTTTACGATCGTGTAATTCTTACGATTTTCCAGATAATTTTGTATTCAATCAAGCAATTATTTTCAAGTTTTTTCGATGTAATGAGTCATGGCAATACAAATAATTTCTTTTTTAGTTTAAGGAAATGTTCTCAAATTTTTACAGATTTTTATTTGGTTCATTTTTAAAGGTTAAAATGTGCATATGTACCAACTGAAGAAGAAAAAGAAAAATTACAAGAAGATCCAAACAAAGCTCTCATAAAACAAGTAACTCAACTGAATGAAAAGGTAAAATGAATGGACTTAAGCAAGTCTTAACCTGTTCACTGTCCCTGATGCAATATTATATCCAAGTACGTGCACTGCGCCACAATGCAAGTTCACGTCAGTTTGTATTCCAGAATTCCCTTGTGTTCTGTTCAGATTGCATTGGTGGTAAAGCACGGTACATTTTGTGAATATCGTAACCAGTAAATGAAATGTATTGCACCCTCTATTGTTTGAGAGAAATTATTAGCCCTTTAGTTTCCAATGTGAATACAAATATGATAATGACATCTATTTTTGTTTGGCACATGCAATGAAATAATGAATAATGCAATCAAAGTCAATGTGTTCAATTTTTAGTTTTTATAACTTTGTTTAATTATACTGAAATTTGTTTTGAAAATTTGATGCGATACTACATCTTTGTCAAAAAATTGATATCCAGTACTTGTATATATTATTATGGTCAACAACTAGCTCTAATGTTATCGTTTGTCAAAAATTTGTTTACAATACAATATTGTAAAAATAAATTGTAATGTTTGAAACTGGACCTTGATTTATTGACTTACTAAGACCTAGCATATTGTTTTGGATAGAGGGTCAGTTTTTTTTCTTGGTTTCTTTTTTATTTTTATCTTTTTACATGTAAAATGCATTAAATTCAAGAATTTCGGAGCAGTAATATTAATACTGCCAGTATAAACTATGATCTTGATTCCATTTTAGACAGATGGTGCTAAAGGCATGCCAGCATTATTACTGGCTTTTAGACTGTTCCAAAATTGGTAGGCCAGTAATATCAGTATTTTCTGTCTGAATGGACTCTGAGCAGGTAAAATTGCAGTTTACAACAAATCACAGATGAATTGAATATCATGTAGTTGTATTACTGTATTTTGTTTGCGCTGCATACTGTATAACCTCAACATACTGCAATATTGCCATCGTACAGCTCCATCTGAAAGCTACATAGTGAAATCTGACTTGTTTGTTTTCTTTGTTACAGATATCCACACTGACAGATGTTTCAACAAGGCAGTATAACACTCTGCAACAGAAACTTAATATTGTATTAATACTGTTGATTCTTGCATTTCTTCTAATCATTTACCTAATATTAAGTATGCCTAGTGGAAGCTCAGGTTATACAGAACTGTCATGTCCTTCTCACAAACAGATTTATACAGAAAATGTTGGTAGTTCTTAAAAAATTGTCAGTAATTCTTAAATTAATGCAAGCTTTAAGGTGAATCTTTGTGCTTTTTATAAGATATTCTTTACATATTTTTAATAATGTATTGTAATGTAGATCAATTTACATGGCGTCACTGTTGAGTAGATGTTATACATTCAATGTTTTCTACTTACCTAATGATCATTCTCCTTAAAAAAATACCACTATTGCTGGTTTATATTGACATTGTTTCGTCTGTCTATGATAGGGGATTTCAATATAGAAATATGTATTGGGTTCAAGTTTGATTTATCTTCAAATACAAAAGAAATAATATTTCTTTTCAAGGTACTTAAGAAACAGTATAACAGACTTAAATATTTTTTTTTGCATAAAGAAGACATGAGTTGTGGGGATTAGTGTTTTTAATTGAAAGCATTTTTTCTTCCAAACTCATTACATTTACTATTGTACATATAACCAAAAGAGTAAGTGTATCTCACAAGAAGTTGCTGGGTTAAATACAAAATTATAAGAATTTTACCACATACTTGGTACCACAATTAATTAATTTACTGAATAAGGTCCAGAAATTTACTCGATTAAATGCTTTAGATGCATCTAAAAAACAAGCAAAAACAGAACTACCATTTCTGTTGTAGAATTCGATACCTTGTTTCAGTACAAAAATGCATGTTTTGGTAGAGTGGCCCCTTTTGTATGCAAACTGGTGGTCCTAGTATGAAGCATATCCCCCGCCAGATCAATTAAATAAAATTCAAAAACTTCGGAAAAACAGGTGCTAGCACTATGGGCCTATAATAAATTATCTTTACTAGAAACATCACCAGATTTCGACTATTGGAACTATAGATAGCTTTTGTCATATCATTAGCAACATGACCATACAAAAGCATAGAAGTAAAACAGATACCATCAGAGCCTGTCGCTTTGTTTAAAGGGAGTTTACCCAAATAGTTGCTAATATTTTCAGCTGTCATAGTAGGCCGATCAGTTAACTGACTCTCGCTGTTTATGAAGTCTATAACACTCGTCGTAGAAACTCACATTTGCAACACAAACAGTTTTTGGTAATGAGCAGTCCAATGATCTGCTTCCTGCAAACCTCATTTAAGTTTAGTTATTTTGAAAGTTTGTATAAATTCATTTTTCTGTTGAACCATATGAATACTGTAAATAAATAAATAACTGATTGTATCATCAATTGAAATTAAGTGTTACTTAAAGTGTCTAAATTGTCTTGTGTTGTATGCATTTTGAACCAAATAATTAGTACTATTCCATAAAGCTTCTTAAAGTAATGCACTACTCTATTAGTAACACCTCTATTAGTATCCAATCCTAAAGTTAAGGTGTGGTTGAGGTGTGGTTACTATTTTCCATGAGTCTAAATTAAGCTTAGTAACAGTAACCCCTACTTTAATAGTAACCCACTAATCTAATAGTAACCCCTACTTTAATAGTAACCCCTTCTCTAATACTGTAGTTACCCACTACTTAACCCCTACTCTAATAATAACCTACTACTCTAATAGTAACCCACCATAAACACTATCAAAGATTAGTAACCCAGGGTTCCTATTAGAAGCATTATGGTAATTTTAAAAAAAAATAGATATAGACTTACTGTTTTTTATGAAGTATAGAAAAATATATTGACATTTTAAATTACATTGGTTATAAACAATATTTTGTAAAAATGATTTTGCTAAAACTTAGTTTTTAGGAAGAATAATCAAATACATTTTTATATATATTTAAACATTATGCAAACTTAATGTGGTATATTTGTTTTTAAATATTATATGTTGTGTATTATATGCCATGAATTCAAAGTGAAGATTTATATACCCACTGGCACATAGCTGTCTTGAAATAGTTCACATAGACAGTTTTTTTTTTCTATTTTAACCTCCTAAGACTGAAGCTCTGGGAGGCTGTAGGTTTTAGCCTGTGTTTCAGGCGGCGGTGGTTCTGGTGGATATGTTGGACCAAGGTTATTACCATGATAACTAAAATTAGATAATTAAAATTGGTTTCAAAATTAGCAGACTGCAAGATTAAAATAATGATTTTGAATAGAGTATGAGATTAAATAACTCCAGTACATACAGTATTTTAGTAATTGAGAAATATAAAGGTTGTGTTTTAGAAAATGAAATGTTGCTCAGCAAATAGTAGAATTTTAAAAAATAAAACGATTTGATTTTGTGTAATACTTTACAAAGTGTGGCGGGGGCTATGCTTTTACAGAGTAGAATTCTTTTTAATTTTTTTTTTGTAGAGTATAAATATATTGTTAGGGTGTCTTTTTGAGTTTTCTCAAAAGACATTTCCAGAACTTCAGATAAAGTCCTTTTCGGACGACCAAAAAACGTTTGTAATTGGAGAAACCTATAATCAATTGCAGTAAAAATCAAAATTATGTGCAATCTTAAAATCATTATTTTAAAGAGTTTTGATTTACCGTATCTTTGAGAAATTTTATATAATGATAAACCTTATGCAGTCGACACCTTTTGGCTGGAAGGTGTTTGTAAATGAGGAGGTTCGTAGATGGGATGATTTTGTGAACTGAATTAAAATGCGAGAAAAACACTTATTATTTATATTATTATGCTCCATTGGTTGTTAAAACATGTTGTTTAAATGAATTACAGTACTTTAGAAGGAAGATGCAAAGGCAATTTGAATGATAAATTAAGTCGAGTGGCTAGCCTATATCAGCGGCCATTAGTTAAATTATGTAATTGACTGAATAATGTTTGTAAAATAGGTGGTTTGTAAATGAGAAGGTAGACTGTATTGTTTTTCGTTGTAATTTTTAATGTTTATCAAATTCATCTTTCAACAATGTGGGTAACTTCAGCAACATGTAGTAGAAGTCGCTCTCATCATTACACAGTTTTATTTATTTCTTTCTTTCTTTTTTTATTTAACATAAGATTCGAAGTATGAAAAAATGAATACAATTTCAAATGTATTACGTTTATGTCACTATGTTAAAAACTAATGTTTTAGTTTTTAAAGATGTATTGTCAATTCTTGCTTATTTTAAAGAAATACAATGCTAAATGCTTTACACTAAAAATTTATGTACAGTATTTTAAATATATTTATCACGAAGTTTGTAAAATGGCTGATTAACCGGCAATTATCAAATGGCTAATACAGTAGCTTGTATAGTTTTTATAATCATGTTTTGTTGTAATGTCTCAATTTATTGAATGGACAACATAATTTCAAAATAAATGTCAATAATTATTTTTATTATTTTCAAGTGACAATTTTCTCATTTGAAGATGACCAAAAATCATTGTAATACCAAACTTTTGCAATATTTGTAATACAACCATGATTGCAGTGCATTGTACGTTTAAAATAAACTCATTTGATATGATTAAATTCATAATGTCTTATAAATACAGTATACCACCAAAGCTTTATATAAACATATTTTAATTACGCTTCAATATTTTCATCTATTTTACTATGACTTAAAGCACTGCTTAAATAAATATATTACATTGTATTGTAATTAATTTGTTTGTGCTTCATTTGCGTTTCAAATACAGTAGTCCACAAAATGTAATGGGTTTCATGTTTGAATTTCAAGTGATACAGTTGAAATTTACTCACAATTTGTCTACAGTATCCTGAAGTTGATATGTTAAAAATGACAAAAGTTAATCTTTAAATAAATTAAATATGATTTTTAGTCGTTTTTCAAGCCACAATTCATGTTTTTCATCAAGGTTCACTAATAAAACCTTGTTCTCATCATTTAATAATTAATGACAGGATGTTCAGGCAAATTACTTTTTTTAAGTTTGTACTCAATGATATACATATATTTATTGATTTGTGAAAACTATAAGGACAGTTGGGCTCAGGTACTAGTGTAATTTGAGGAATGCCAATGGAAAACAATGGAGATTAAAAAAAATGTTATTGTGATCAATGAATAAAACATTATCCAAGCTTGCAATATATAAATAAGACGAGGGAACTACTCGCGTGTAAGTACGATGTTTCTATTTTAGAATGGTTTGCATGTTCAATGAGGTCGATGACTTTAAAAATAGGCTTCTAAAAAAAATAATTATCTTTCTTTAAATAGTAACAAAAGATAAGGTCTAGTATTTTAATATTGTATACAACTTATTCAATCAAATGTAGGAATTAGTATTAATATTAAAAGTTTCAAATTATTTTATGAAGGTTTCAATTAATAGAGTTAACATTGATGTGATCATTTATTTCCGATTTCCGATATAATATTGTAGATTGCGCATTGTTTGACGATATTATTAATGTATTTAATAATAGCAATGTAACAGTATTGACAGAGAAACTGCTATTTATGCGTATCAATTTCCGGTACGCGCGTAAATGTAGTTACCCGCTTCCGATTTTAGTTGGTTACGCGCGCCTTTGATGAGACCTGTTGCTACGATACTGAATACAGGCCAATTTAATGTTATGGCAACGGGAATAGTAAACAACTGCTGTTGCGAGATTTATAACTGGAAATACATGAGAGGTAAAATAGTATGGATATGCCAAATGGTAAGTTACAGTATTTATTGGACCGATAATCGCGGAAAATGCACAGTACAGAATAACATTTTGGAAATCAAATGAGGCTTTGTGCAATTATTATTACCTTTTAATATTTTCTACTATTATTCGAAGAAGTGTGTTGCTTGAAAATGACTAAAAATCATTTAAAGTAATTTCAAAATTAACTTGTTCATACAGTATTAGGCTATAACATGAAATTTAGGAACTTGAATTAATATCTGTAAAATAATATACTAACGAATGATACAAATGATAGGTTGAAAGGTTTTCAACGTTTAGTGTTTTTGTTCCTAGGCCTAATTTACTGGTTTATAATTATGGGTACATTTTTTCAAGTCTATAATTTATCAATGCAGTGTAAGCAAGTTATATTCATGTTTGTCTTGTTACGATGTTTGTTTTTTTTTTCAAGTGATAATATATCTTTAACAAAATACTTTCTAAGTTAATTAAAAATATAACAATATTAAAAAGAAACTATTTAATTAAAATATTTCAAGGTTTAAACTGTAACGTTTTATTCTTCAAAATAAACATGTTATTTTCAAAGTAAATTTGTTAGTTTTCAAGTGAAAATACATCAACATACTTTTTACGGTAAGAATGTGTGTTTCTTTATAGGTCCTGTTCGCCAGCTCAGAAGCCACCGTCGAAATTTATTGCGTTACCGAGAACGCCACCAAGAATTCCCAACTGAACAACTTTCAGTGAATTCTGCAAACAAAGTTTGTGATGTTGGAACAAACGCTAACATGATAACGCAGGCTCGTTCTGAAATTGATCGGTTTAAGGAACTCATGGCCGATTATGTGGAACTAACAGACAAACGATTAGCGAATATACAAGAACCACCGACAGGTGCTTTTCCCGGAGGGACGTTAGAAGATAAAATACATTACTATGAAAACAGGAGTCTTCGATGCACGCGTGCCTATGAAATGTTTGTGAAGTCAAGACAAAAAGAGAAAATCACAAAAAAGTTAAACTTTACTGAAGATGACTTTGCGGAGAAGTATTTTCAGAGAAAAGAGGAAAGAATGAAAATGAAAATCGACGCAGAGAATGAGTCTAGGCGGTTATGCGAATACATTACTCATGTTAGACAACGTAAATTCAACCAGACTGTAAACAATGATAATAATCACCAGATTTCATTGACGAGTACCGAGCAAGAAGGTGCCATTAACGACACTGGTAGGATTCCGAACCAGAGTGCTGGTGACGGCTTGGCAAACCAGCACCAGAGATCTTCTCGTGAGTTACGCGAAGGTACACCATCAGCCACTGATGGAGATACCGCAGTCAATAACGATCAGGATTCTAGCCAACCTCGACGACGCCATTGGTGGCGATTAAGTTACCGGTGGTTTAGACGAATTTGGCGATGGTTACGCAAACAGCACCGACGGCGAGAGAACAGATCAATCCCAAATGTCACAAATAATCAGTAATATTAAAATTTATCGTTACATAATGGTTGACATGATTTGTTTTTTTCTCCCCTGAATAAAACAAACATTCACTGTAATATAAAGCTGTTGAAGTTTATTAATCACACACAATAAATTGGAAGCTGTTCCAAAATGTTTAAATAGGCTTCTCTCAAAATAAGACCACAACTATAAAAGTCGCAATCTTACTTAACAAATAGTTACGATAATTCTGCTTAAAAACCACTTCTGTACTTTGCAGGCGTGGATCCAAGGGGGCCCAACGGACCCACCCCCTCCCCTTTCCCCTTTAGCTCGGCAAAATAATATTTTTTGCACACTTTGGACCTCAAAAAGTACACCAGAGAGCATCTATAGACAATTTTCAGGGCCCTAAACGGGTCCTGGACCCACAGTTTACTGTTAAATAGTAAACTTGTGTTTGTCCAAATTGACCTTGGGCCCTCTTTCGAGTTTCGCTGGATCCGCGCCTGCCTTGCATGACCCGATTCACTCAATTCATTTTCTCCAAAATATCTTGACTAATCACTTTGTCTTTATTTAATTTAAATGAGATGAGGGCAAACGAAGTACATAGACTCGCTCATGTTTGTTGTATAATTTAATTTTACTATACTACTCTGAAAATCGTTTTATTTCTTCTAAAAATAATTTATGTACTACCTGGTTTATAGAAGCCATTGCAAATTTTGTAAATTAAATCATGAAATAATTATATAAGTAATACAATGACGTAAAGTCCATTTATGGCACATTTTATATGAGCGGCCAATGGTGCTAAAATATATATTGTTGAACCACTGTATTAAAAAAAAAGTCACCCCGTAAACGCAATCCTAAAACGATCAAATTTATCATAGTAATAATAAATAATTCAGCAACACAATCATATTTGTAATTAATAAGCATAGACCTAAAGGCCTGTCTACGGACGCTCATTAGGTCGAAATGTTACTATTTTGAACCTAGCCTCCTATTTCTGGGGCAAAATAATAGGTATTGTAAGAAATATTAGAACTTTTAATTGTTTAATTTCCCTGGGTACAAATTCTTACAAAATTAATAATAAATAGGTGTTCGATTTATCGTATAATTCTATGATAACATAGATGGAAGTGATGATGACGATGACGGAGGATTGATTATTGTGTTTGTGTTGGTGATAATGATAATTGTGGTTATGGTCATGGTAGTAATTATGATGATTAAATATAATGACACTGAAAAAACATCCGCTCCTTTTAATTTTCCTCGACCAAAAATTGCCTGTCATTCATGCAATTTTAAAGTCCTACTAGACACTTTATAAGTTAAGATTTATTTAGCAAAATACTTGCAATATATTTGTCTTAATCAAATAAGCGCTTGGTGGGCGATTACAACATTGAGGACTTCTTGAGATACCAGTAACGCTTATTCAAAAGGGGAATCATGAAAACCAATAAATTTAAGGAGCACTAATGAAACTAACATACAGTCGTAAATATACAAGGTCCACATCAGAAATGAAAATAAATTATTTTAAATAATATACAAGGAAACAAAATGTCAATGATAAGCACGTCGTAATTCAGTACGGTATTTAAAACGACCACAGACCTTTGATAGAAGAACTCAACTAAAGACCAATTATGCCAGGTGCATGAACATGAATGTTGTACTTTAAATGCATGTAATTTAACATCGAATTTCGGTATTATTCAATCCTGTCAATCAATCAATCGATCGATCAATCCATTAATGTTTGAATCGATCACGATCAACGATTGAATAAAGCATTTAGTCAATCAAAGTATCAACTGATAAAATCAATGAATCAGTGAGTAGATGATTCAATCAATCAATCCATCAACCAATCAATCAACCAACCAACCGATCAATCAAGTCAATCAATAAGCAGTCCAAACAGCCAATAAACCAATCATATAATCGACCAATCAATCAATCAATCAATCACTCAATCGATCGATCGATTGATCAATCAATCATCAAACCCAATATCCGTAAAAGTTAATATCAAATTAATATTCACTCGAACATAAGATACTTTATTATCTGTTTTGGTAGTGGTAGAGATTCCAGCTTAGATAAATCATTTCGACCAAAATAATCCCGTATAAACAACCTTGAAAGATGTCTTAAAGAGCGAGGAGTATCGTTCATATGAATCAGGTGGGATCGTAGAGGATCTTGCAACTTTACTGGAATGTTCCCGTTGCTGTCATAGAGACAGACGATGTCAGAACCTTCGATCACTACATTCGTCGTTTCTGTGTTATACGGAACTCCCATTAAAAGTGGGAGGAGCGTAAACGGATCTGTTCTACTGAAACTTAATGTCCAGACTGCTCCATTGTTTATCAGAATCCTCAATTTTTCACTGCATAGTTTGTCCATAAAATCTAAATCATTGTTAAAGAAGCTTTGTAACTTTAGCAGAACGTATTGCATCGGCGTTTCTCCACTTTCCGTCTGCGCGTTTGGATTGGCGCCGTATTTCAATAGTAGTCTGAGCATATCTGCGTCGTCACACATCGAGCAGGCTCTGTGGATTGGCTGACATCTTCGATGGTTGCAGGAATTGATGTCAGCGCCGTTAATGAGAAGAAGTTTTGCAATTTCTAAGTTGCCTTGTGCAGCAGCCCTATGAAGGGGTGTGTTCAGTTGCGAATCTCCCAAATTCGGATCAGCACCATGTTTTAGTAAAAGTTCGACGATTCCCTTTTCTTCTCCGACAACTGCCAGTCTAAGAGGTGTTACACGGTTCCTCGACGGTGAAGTGGTGATCACATTAGGATCTGCACCATATCTTAGTAACAAGAACACAAACAGAATATTTCCAGTCTGTGCAGCGATGTGCAACGGTGTCATCCCATTTCGGTCGCGTACATCAGAATCTGCTCCATATTGCAAAAGTAGTTCAAAGCAGTCTGGTAAATCTGTTCGCACCTGCAGAATCTCATGACCAAAATGTCGATGTTTATAATTTGGATTGGCGCCAAATTTAAGAAGCATTTCAACGATATCTGTATTTCCTTTGTATAAAGCAAGGTGTAACGCCGGACAACTGGTCATATCAAGTGCATTGACATCGGCGCTGTGATCCAAAAGAACTTTGATGGCTTCTCGACTACCATAGCGTGCTGCAATATGGAGAGGCCTAAAACCACATTTGTCTGATATTTCAATATCTGCGCCATTCTCTATCAAGCACATCATGTAGTCTGTATTGTTTTTGTACACAGCATGGTGGATAGGTCGAAGCTGCATTGAACTCTGCGGCTGGTTGACGTCAGCACCTTGTTTTAGAAGTTCTTGCAGTTTGCTTACTGGTTGTCCGCTATTAATGGCTTCGATCAAGCTTTGAGAACTTAGCGGTGTTTCCTCTTCCATGACCACAAGTTATAACTGAAAAACAAAACACAGTACACGTAATAATCGTATGAGATAAACTTGGCAACTTCTCCAGTGAAACAGATCAAAAGAATTCACCTGTAGGCGGTATTATTGATTGATGGGATAAACATGTCATGACGTCATGATTTCCCATGAGATATAATTACTAATACAGTTACGAGAATTACGTCACATTGACCTACATTTGCAATGTTTCTTTAAAAAAGCAAATAATGGAGACAAGCATACACTTGCTTGATGATGTTAGGTCCTTTGGAAGCTTCATTAACTTATTTTATCTCTCTCCTAACGTTTTCAGCATAAGCCTAGCTGCAAACCCTCACGCATGGGACCTATTTTGGAAGTCTCGTCAATAGATAATTTTCCCGCATCAGCAAAATTCTCAGCGCATAGACAATGCAAATAGTTTTTCTCACGCATGAGGAAATATTAAAGCAGAAAATGGTCAAACTGGCCACAACCCAAAGGTAAACGGGATAAAAACGGTCACAAATTGGGCAAATGATTTTGTTTTGCTTGTCAGATCAAAATCGGAGAAAATATGGCCCAGCACCGGCGGCGGGGAATGTCTCACGCATGGCTCCAAAAAGTTGACAGGTACGGTACACAAGCAACAGAGGTTTTTGTTCTTTAGAGTTTAGTCGAAATATTGACCAAAAAAGTGTACTTTCTGGGCTATCGAACTATGGCCGGATTAGCTCGCATTCGGATTAATGACCCCATCTCGCCATAACTAGTGATGTGAACGCTTAAATTGAGAGATGTTAAGGGAATAACTGACTATAATTAGTTTTCTCGACTAAACCCACAAATAAAGTCAGTTGTAGATAAAACTTACGAGGAAGTTATATAATAGGTGACAAAAAATTCAAATCAACAAATCAGATTAAAGAAAAGTCATATTATTATCGATTTATTTTAGATCCGAACATCTAGCCATGGCAAGATGAGGCAATTTATCCGGATATAAAATCTGGCCACAGTTCGATGTGAAGTTGTTTTTTTACTGAGATTAATCGGTAATGAAAATGTGTTCGTAGAAACCACATAACTTCATTGTAAAACCTGTGCTTGTCAAAATAATTGAAATAAGATAGGCCTAAACACAAATTTCCTTCACAGCATAATAATATAACATTTGCTTGTTACTGGGTTGTGTTTGTGTGGTATATCCACCTTTATCATAAAGTTCTTCATTATTTTTAAAAATTAAAGATTTTCTTTTAAATACACTTTTTCAAAACTCTGTTAGCAACATTATTTAATGACGTCACAATTTTTTGCTCAACGTTACTTCGTATACCGTCGCTGTCAGCATTAACTCATCGGCCTACGACGGCGCTGTTAAAAATTATTTATTCGTTTTTTGGCAACATTTAAAATTAATTGTCATGATGAGTCTAGTAAATTGAAAAAAAAATGTCTTTCATACCTTGCGGGCTTCAGTCATATTCATCACAGGTAATTTTTTTTTAATAATTGTTCCAAAAACACAATACAGTAATTGCTTATTTAAGATTAAATAAAAAATACATCAACGCGACAGGGTACACAGTAGCGTACAGTATAATTTGCGTAACACTCTGCTGTTTTTTCGCGTAAATGTTGCGCAATGGCTACGCTGTTTTTTTAAATTTAAATCTACCAAACTGATTTTTCCTACTTCTTTCCTACAATGTTTCCGTTTTTGCTTCTATAATCCTTTAACCAATGTAATACAGGCATCTTGGGCCTATTTACACAACAATAACAAATATATTTCGCAGTTTTGAAATATGCTTTGCGCAAAAATTGGAACCAGATTTTATCAATTGAGCACGATATATAAATTAACGAACATTGGCATAGGTTAAAATCAAAGAACAACAAGTAATTTAAATAAATACGTCACTCGAGACTCTAAGTAGATGGACCACCATTCCTCCATAGATGGACCGCCGACTGATTGCGTATGTTTAGTTATTTGCAAAAATAATGCCTATTTTATTTGTAAAATTAGGTCTTACGAGTTAAATTTTTATGTCGGATTTTTACGCAATACCACGAAGGATGTAGAAAAACGTCATCCCTTTATTGTTACCAACAACTGTATTTATTTTGCCGCACGTATCATGTTGTGACGCCCTCATGCCCATCATGCCATTTAATTACAACGTTAATCGAATTTATTTAAAGTTGAAAAAAAAAAACGATATGAAAAAATAACTCTGTGCAATAAATGACAAGAAAATCCTTAATAGGCCTACAACATTAAGAAATATAGTATATCACAGAGATTTTTTTAAAGTCTTCCTTAACACTTATTTCTTATTTCCAGTTGAGTAAGTATAATTCGTTTAACTGTTTAACTTACCACTGCTAAAATATCACTAAGATTACTAAGATATCTTCTTGGTTATCAGAGTATGATCAAAAATATACCGCAGTCTTGAATACGCCTATGTTATCATGTTAATCGTTTTAAATCTAGCATTAAACTTGTTTACATTGGATGTTCTCCTATTTTAAATAATATCCTTAGAACGTTAGGCCTACGCATCATCAACATCATCATTATCATCATCACTTGGGCCTTTACGTAGTCACCAATATAATTATTCAAAATAAACATCGCCAAATATGCTACTGAGGAAAACTTGACACACAGGTCAAGAATTCGTGGTATTTTGGGCGCTAATCAATCTACTGCAGTTGTCATTGCTTTGCTCAGATGACGAGCTATGAGCTAAATATAGAGGATTATAGGTAATTAAAATATGGCACTTTGTAATTGATAGTTAACTGATCACATGATTACATTAATTAATTATGCGTCATAGGACTAAAATTATTAGAACTTTCCCGATATCGAGTCAGGGATACTTAACTTTATAAACTCCTAGGTGGCGCCCTGTATTGTTTTTTACGATGAAAGGGGAAGTTTTAAAACAATGTGACAGAGGAGATGATAGGCAAAAATTTACTTTTCTCTATGATCAGATCGACAAAGGTATCCTGGTCTAATATCTGCTTAGTTGTAAGCCTAGATTTAGAGGCGCTAGAGAGGCCTACTAGCTAGGTCTGGCCAAGATTTTTTATGGCTGACATCACTAAACCTATTGACCAATGTATTTCACTCTATTTCCCCTATACTACACTAGCTAGGACTCTCACCATTCATATTCACTGAACCGTTATCCAAGTAGTAGTAGAGAGCTTTTGATTTGCGATAATGTGGAAGTGGAACGTACTAATAAAACGACATGCCACGCAGGGGCGGATCCAGGATCCTCTGAAACGGGGGGGCCAACCTCAAGATCCGGGTGGGCGTGGTTGCCTGTTTTATTAAAAATTGGTGCAAAAAATACACTTTTTGATTTCAAAAGGGGGGGGGGGGCCAGGGTCTGTCGGGCCCCCCCTTGGATCCGCGCCTGCCATGCGCCTTATATCTGGGACTTTCATCAGGTTATTTTGTTTAATACCATAAACACCCTGTGTAGAAAACAATTTATAATAGTTTTTCTGAATTTATGAAGATTTTGCGTATTGTTATGTGTTTTATCATCAAGTTGAAAAATGTGTTGATTCATTGTTGTCGTGTCCCGCGGGAGCGTCATCATTCAAAATCGATTCAACATAGAATGTAGAGGGCACGTGGCAGCAGTCATGACCGAGTGTGTTCATTTTTTACGCACATTTCATGTTCCACATTGTTGCAAATTAAAATCTCACTATATTCAATAAACCTTTACCATGAATTGTTAGACATCTTGAAATGATGACAAACATTGCGAATCACTGATGCGTGACCAACAGAAATAACATGCAATGCTGCTAATTCATATATTCTCAACGGGGAGGCCTAGGTCGGACATTTTTTCAGCAAAATATTTTTAAAAGATCTATCACTAGTCAAAAAAAAATATTTAAATATTTTTTTACACTTAAAGCACAAAAATGAAAGTACGAAAGTTAAGACCGTGTGACGTATGAAAACTTCATATGGCAAGTAGCGATTTTGTCCGATTTTCAGTGCTTTTATACAATTTGAGAAATAATATTCCTATTTATTGTAAAGATAATTGTTGCAAGTGCAATTCAATAATTACACATAGAGAATACTTTGCCAACATAACCAAATGAGATCAAGTGATCGAGCCATACGGTTCGCTCAACATCAAATCAAATTTATTTTAACAATGGGGGGTGGGAAGGCTAGGATTCGTATTTTCATTTTACGATCTCTTTAAGGGTAAAAAATAGATTTTTTCTCATTTCTCAGTGGTATCTGTTATAATATTTTTTCCAAAAGAAATATTTATGTTGGCCTGCCTTCCTGTTACAGAGATATGAATTTTTAAGTAACATGCTGTCAAAAAATCGGCCATGAGCACTATGTTATTTCAGTTGGTTATGCAATGGTGATTTGTCATTCCTTTAAGATGTCTACCGATTTGTGGAAAATGGCTATCCCTGCTGTGTCATAAGTGTCACAACTACAAATTATGTTTAAATTTTGAAGTAAAATTGCGCCGTGGTGTTCAAGAATTGCCGTGACACTTAATTTGAAAGTGTGCCACAAATTTTTTACAAATTTTTGCTTATAATGTTGTCATGAATTTTCAAAGTATACCATGATGTTCAAGAATTTTATGCCATGACATTGAAAATGTGCAGAGTTTGCCATGTGCATTTAAAAATTGGATGGATTTTAAAAGTGTGCCTTGATATTTAAAAATGTATTGCCATGACACGGGGCCACTGCAGTGTCAGGATGACTGGCCACACTTACAGGTTTTTTCTTTTAATGTTTATTTTACCAGGTTATTAGGCCCCATAAAAATAATTATTAGTTTATCACCCTACCAAAGCATAAAAACTGAAGAGGGCGGGAGGTTTTTTTTTTGTTTTTTTTTTTTAAACTGGCCCTCCAATGTGGTAGTCATCTTAAGTTGGGGTACTAGATGGTTCATCATTATTTTAGACTCGCGCAAATATGACGTACATACCAATGCCCCAGCCTGAAGCGAATATTGATAATTGTAAGCCTATTCCTAGCTGTGTACATCGTTGTGAGCTCGAGAATCAATCATATTTATGTTTAGAAAATCCAAAGCATTTTAAGTGAAAAAACGATCGCTTTAATATTAAAATGAGTAAAAAAAAAATCTGGATTTTCCCAAAAGTGATGCGCGCGGGGGTGATAAACTAATAATTTTTTTTATTGGGCCTTATTTTAAACTTAGCACAAAACTTGGGTTGAAATATTCTTCACAAAAATAATCACAACATGATCGTATGTAGGGTAAGTATATGCTTCTAAAAATACCTGTCATTTTACTTCAGTAACTGCAGTATTTCAAACTAAGTAATTTTTAGCTTTAATAAAGCCTATACTTTTTCCAAATGTATCCAATAAAGAGACTTATATTTTGTTCCTTTCAGAATTGGATTGACAGTGCACTGCTATATGGATATACTGACTACAGTTAATGAGCACAGATGTGTGTCATTGATTGTATTTAGTTTTAAAGATATCTACAGTAATGCTCTTGACCTCTTAAGTTAGACCAATGATTGTTGACTGCAAAGCATCACTAATGGGCAATTAAGTCTAGCTGCCCTGTATCTATTGCCTTTCTATTTTTATATCTGTGATTTTTCTGTAAATAGTTTCAAATGGTTTTAGTGTACAGAGAAAAAAATAATAGCTTTAGATATTTTTTTTTCAGGTTTAAGACTTCTTTGACAGCAAAAAGAGAGAATAAAAAGAGTAAAGAGAAAAGAGATGCCCGGATGCAAAATTTTGATTCCTCGTTAGATAAGGAAGAAGTCGTGAGATGGTGTGCAAGAGATTATAAATATTAATTAAAAGTGCTTGCATCATGTAGTCTGCAGATACAGCTGGGCTAGCCTGGCTTGGCATAGCCATTTTGTAATTTGGTTTTATAGGATTGCAGGAAGATGCAGAAAAAGCTAGAGAGTCTCTAACAAACACACTCTTATCTTTATAAAGTTATAGACATCACAGGCTGTGATATTCATGTCTCTGATTTTCGTTATTTACCAATAAGGCAAGAAGATATGCTAGACTAGCAGTATCCGCAGCTTGCATGAAGACATAAGCACCTTTTAATTAATATTCATAATCAATAGCATGCCCTCTGGCAACTTCCGCCTTATCAAACGAGGGAAAAAAAATTTGATGCCCAGACAGACAGCTGAACAACATCAAAAAGAGTAGTGGTGTTTATTAAAAATGTGTGTCAGGATGACAGGGACTGACAGAATGGTTATTGAAATGGTGGAAAAAAATCCTCAGTGCAGATAACACCTAGTATGAAGTAACAGGTAGTTATTGTTTAATTAGTTTTTGCATCAGGGAACTTAATTGGGCTTATTTTCCTAAACATTAAGTGCAAGCTTGGTTTAATCTAGTACCAAAATGTACAGTGTAATAGTAGTTCGATGCCTGTATATGCCTACAGTATTCTAATCAATGGATCATGAGTCTTATAGCAGAACTCTTTGTTGTTTCCATGAGCTAAACAAGGATCATATCCATATATTTATTTTCCAAAATCTGGATCTTAAGCGACAATTCACAATCGTGGATCCACCACTGCTCAAAGTGCTTGATCTGAATTTGACAAGCAAAAAAATATATGTTATTTACTCGATTTTGTATAACTTTATAATTTACTGAATTTATGGTTCTTTCCTCTAAAGAGAGTCATTTTTATATACAGGTAGTTATTTTATTGTTTTCTCTGAAGGTGAAGGGAGGGGGACGAAGGTGGAGGGAGGGGGACGAAGTGCTCGAGCACCCTAAACACCCCCAGATATGCCCAAGCAAGCAGCAGACCGTCTTGTTGGATGCATAGCTGTTTTGTTTTGTTTTTGCTTCAACTAGTTATTGAGGTAAAGTTTAAATTTTTGTTGAGTAAACATTGAAATTATGAACATGAAGTGAATGATTTAAGAAAAAAGAAAAAAAAAACATTAGACAGTTATCTTTTTTCAGTTTTTTCAGTTTCCAATAACTTTATTCCATTATACATATTCAAATATACAATATGGTTATAAATAATCAAATAAGAGTGAAATAATGGAATGGGATACAAAGTAAGCAGGCGTGCTTTAAGTATGTAACCCGAGATAAAAAA
>JAOTQE010078471.1:0-15972 GCA_025631205.1 Nesometra sesokonis
CAGTTTCTCTACTTTTAAACATAAAATCTGTAAAGTTATCTACGAGTAATGCAATGTCGTCCTGATGTACTGTTTAAATATTTGTTCTTAGTTTTTTACCGTTTAGCTGTAAGCTTTTTAACATAATGCATATTTTATCTTCTAAATTACACCAATATTTACAGTCTTTGTGTGTATTTATTGATTTGTATTTTTGATATTTTATTATATTTATAGTTTTATTGATCCATTCTGTAAGTGGCGGACTCCCCGCTGTTGAGTGTGATTGAAATAAATAAAAAATAAAAAAATAAATGATGATGATGATGATGATGACATGATGATGACTATTAAGAGATGATGACAACGACGATGACGACGATGACAACGATGATGATGATGATGATGATGATGATGACACTGATGATGAAGATGATGATAATGATGATGATTATTACTATTTTTAAGAGAATACAGATAATGACTACGACGACAGTGGGAGGGGATGGAGATGACGACAATGACGATGACGACAATGATGATGACGTGACGATCACAATTCAATAATAGCCCTAAGTATATTTTCAGTGAATATATTGTCCACAATGATAAATCAAATTGGTTTTCTAAACAATACCTACAAACAAAATGATAAAAACAGGAACTAGTCTCTAAATATTATTATGCTGGTACATTGTATTACATTTAATAACTACCGGGCCAGTACCGATAATTTCACGCTAGAATTCCTAGGGTAATGATGCTGTTTTTAAAAATTTTGCAAATTTATTATTGCAACTCACTACACTAAGGCAAAACGTTTTTTAAAGACTAAAGGCAGGGTTGGATCCAGTGTACCGCTTTGGGGGTTGTCAGTTCCTTTACGACCCCATGCTTGCCCATGGTCCAGGATTCGGAGGCGCAAATCACCTACTGGTTAGTCAACCCAGGCAACAAGCTGTCGATCTGAGTTTGACAATTTTTGCAACAATGTCCCCACTTCTGCCTTTTCCATGAGTATCCACTTTTTCGTATCAGTGGTTGATTTATAACTGCTAACCATTTTAGAGGAGGCCCTCCCTTAGCCATTTGAGGGTTGCCACGGCAGCCAGTGAAACCATGGAGTACAGAAATGTGAAACCTACTGGACCACCGGCATCTGTAGAAAATATTCCGAGGCTCTAGGCGGGCCATGGACCCAGGCCTACTGTCATCATTTTTCTGTTAAAAGCTCTGGGATTTTTATTTTCATCTAATGACAGTGTTAGGAGAAGGCAAACAAAGCAGTAGTTTTCTGGGCCTAGTCATCAGTATTTGTAAAATGTCGAATAATGGTACAAAGTCAGTGATGTTCAGCAGGAGGCCTGGTTTGTCAACCAGAATCTGGGTAAAAAACAGCCATTTTTCCCGGTTAGAATACATAATTTAACCTTGAATTTCCTAAATTAGAATAGGCCTATTTTTAGACTGAAATTATTTCAAGAGGAACTATTGTTACTATACTATAGTTGAATCTATTAGTCTTGGTATACAACCGTACAAAGGCCAGAGACAGAAATTAGTTTGTGTTTACAGTATCTCGTAACTCAGTTCATGAAGTAAATATGTTCAGTTCTACAATTGTTCTTCATCGGAAATAAGTATCGTTTTTAACAACAGAGTATATCATTCAAATGCCCAATACAATGGCCCAGTAGGTGTCAATCATGTCATAGAAGAGGTTTTCATACGACTGAACTGTTTGTCTGATCATAGAGAAAAGAATCTTTTTCCTATGGTCTGATTTGATATAATCACTAAATAAGTTTGTTTTCAACTAAACAAGTCGACCTGAACCTGAACCTGAACCGAAGACCCTGAAACCGAGAACAATGCACACATTTTAGGATAAGATGATGCGTTGATTCAATGTCAAGGGCGGAGCGGCTCCGCCCCCCCCCCTCAAAAGTAAAATATATGAAAATTATTAACATTGTCTAGAAAACGAAACATATTCAGCAATCATAAGACAAGAATTGATCCCTTAACACCCCCAGGGGCCGTTTCCGAACATCTAAAGTCCAAAATGACCGGACCTCCTAAATATTTGACTATCTAACGCCCCCCTTTTTTTCAAAAGCCTGCATCCGCCCTGAATGTCTTGTTCATTGCTATGGGAAATAGGCAAAACATTCCAACGAAGGCAATACGAGGCAGTAAGACTGCTCGAAAATTTTAGTTACGATTGTATCAACATGTTCTACGAAGACCCTTGATTGAATATACAATTACCGTGATAAAAGCATCAATATAACCAGGGAATTCCCTGATATAAACTGCTTTGCAAATTACAATGTCTTTGGTTACTGCCTGTGCCTTCTGTCGGTCACGGAGTTTACACTTTTGTCACAGTGTTTAATCATGTATGGCCATTTGAATATTGTATTCATACAGTAGTTTAGAAATGATAGACCTACGTATTTTACAATTTTAGCAGTTTAATAAGGACTTACAGTACATGGCTTGTTTTCAGCTTTGATTTCAATATATTATTACTGTAGTTGTTTGTCGTGACAACCACGATGCCGGTTATTAGCATAATGAAGAACAAATACAGTACTGTACCTTAAAATTCGTTTTGAAGTTGTTAAAAAAACGTTACAAACCGACCCATTGACAAAACAAAATATTGTCCATGTCTACAAATGAACTATGTACTCGTACTGTAAATTTCTTTATGGTTTCAACTCCTCATATGCATTACCAAGATGGACCCAGATCAAGTGCAGAGGCGGATCCAGGATGCCCGAAGGTGGGGGGAGGGGGCGCCCTTTCCCAGGTCAGGGCTGGGTCCGGGTGGGCGTGGTTGCCGGTTTTGTTGCACCCCATTTTGGTGCATATGTATGTCTATTTTTTATTTTTATGATCAATTTTGGACCCGGTGCTCCCAATATAAGTGGGAGCGCAATTACGCTTTGACAATAATAGGGGTGCGCGCCGGCTGCGCCCCCCCCCCCCCCGCGAGGTATGCAAAGATGATAGGCATATAGATTTACTTCTCGCAAGCTTTCAGGTTCCTCTGAAGAGTGATCATGTGATGTTGATTGATTGGTGACGGTAGCAGTCAACCATCCAATGGTGGCGCCAGCGGGGGGCCGGGGCCAGCCCCCCCCCCCCGTCGGGGAAGGCAGCCTCCCCCCACGTCGGAGAATATTGACCATTTTCGTTGGAGAAATCAAAAGAAAAAGATTTTCTAATCGCCCCTAAAAACAGGAAATAGACATAAAAACGGGCCAAAAATGAAAAAATGACGTGTTTTTTTTTGCTCACCAAAACCAAACCGGTAACCACGCCCACCCGGCCCTCCCGAGTTGGCCCCCTGTCGGAGACCATGTCGGGAAAATCCTGGCGCCACCACTGCAACCATCCCAGCGGGGCAACGCCGTTGGGGTTTCAATGGTTCATGCTGGGTTCATGTGAACTTCCTTTTATAGCGATCCCTACTCGGGTGAACTTCTTTGCCCAATGATACCCCACAAAACTATTTATAACACAAAAGAACACCATGTTTCGATCATCTAGATGTGCTACATCATCCTGAATTTTCTGCATCTCAACCCAGCAACTATGATGGAGCAGAAATGGGTGCTGTTTTCTTCAATTGAAGACAATAAAGTATACCGTGAAACTAATCAACTGGACTTACTGTTTACAGTATTTGATGAAGGCAACAGTATCGTGTCTTATTCAAGACACATCTTCAGGCCGACTGATGGTCTGGCGGCAAAAGGTCATTGACCGGTGACTGCTTGGTGTTGATGTGTCTTGGATAAGACACGATCCTGTTGCCTCATCAAATAAACAGTAAGTCCAGTTGATTAGTTTCACTGTATACTTTATTATCGTTATCTACCTGGATGAATGACAATCTTCATAAACGCATTCAATTGAAGACCTATTCATACAACATACAGTTACGTTAAATTGAAGCACTTTTTTTGATGTGTAACAGTGTCATTTCTGCACTAGAAGTGCAATATTCTAAAATTGTCGTAGTGCCTACCTCAGCCACGACCACGGTGGGGCTGCGATAGGGTAAACTACGCACAATGCACCCTCATGTCTGGGTCGCTGCTGCCCAAGGAACGTCCTTAGAACAATTCTGATCATGGGCTTGAGAGGTACCACATTAAAAGTGGTGAACTATCATAAACCAACCCCAACCGAAGAGCTTACACATTTAATAATAGGGCTCAGACTTCAATTAACCACATTTTATATGGTGCCATTTCCAAACATAAAGAGGTTTATATTAACAAGTCGATCCGATAATAAAACGCGGAAAGCTGCGCACAGTATAGATAAACGAAATTTAATCCTTAATACCTTTGTAAATGCGTTCAAACATTAGACTTAATATTATTTGAAGTGTAAAATACAATTACAGTACATTTAAAGTGATTAGGCCTAAGCTAGAAGCAGAAGTCTGTGTCACTCACCAACTGTTCTTGCACTAGCCAACAAAAGGGGCTAGTAGCCCTTTTCTCCAACCGCCTAATATATACAAGGCGATTGAGCTACTGATAAAAAGCTATACAAGCAAGACCAGCGACCATATGAAGCCGTTCTGCGTCGAGTTTGGTGTAATACTATTAACATCACCAGCTATCCACATTCCACATTTCTGTGACTACGCCTGAGGCGAAAGATGCCGAGCCTAGAAGCTTCAATTTGCAAAATCCTACCATTAAACATAATATATTGTATTAAATATAATTAATTAGTTGTTTCACATCTCGTAAACATTTAAAGTGACAACAAAACGGAAATAACCACAAACGTGCGTGACAAGACCGACAGACATTTTTGAAAAGCTGTTTATAGAGACGATTTCCGCGTCTAAAAAATGTTGCATCTCAGTTTGGATGTTTTTTTCCGTTCAAAACTATAAATCGCGTTAAAATTTGACACTTTCAAAAACTTATTAAATGTATTTGATTGTTATGGACAGGTTTGTTCGGTTTAAACTTTCAAACGTCAACTCTCTTCCTTTCCAGTATTTCTGGTCCACAGTGTGTTGTGTGGTACCAATTCGAAAACAAGACAGGCTGATCTGGAAAACGGGACATTTATTGATGGACTTTTACCGGGGCCTTCAGCCCTTGACTGGGGCCCCTCGGCGGCCCCCAGGCTAAATTGATCACTTCGCTCGCAAGTCTGACCCCTTCCATTTCAGCTGCACTCCTACAGTTGAAACCGTTATAAAAAAGGCTTATTACTACTGTAGTCAGACTATGGATGAGAAGCAGTATTAATTACAATTAGATAATTTAAAAACGCACCAATTTTTCCAATTACATTATATTTATTTCCATATTTTCAGTATCAACATTTTTAAAGGTTTTTAACCAACTTATTGTAAAGTACAGAAGAATTGTAAATCATGGTATGTTTTCACATAAAAATAAATTTTGAAAAAAAAGTTAAAGAAAATTAAAATTTTATGGTCAACCACAGAAGTCACAGACATTAGTTAAAAAAGCATAAACTAACTTAGAGAAATATACAAAATAACGTTATATTCTTTAACTATACTGTATTGGATGTTTAAACTAAATCAAGGTCAAATTGCAAAACCAACAGCACTGCTTTGAGGCACGCTAGCACGTAATTCTCGTGGTGGAATAAGCCTCCTCAGATATGAACTAGAGTATAAACTGTCGGTGTAGCCAAATGGCTCAAGTTCCAGTACATATTTATGTGAGTAGGGTTTACCCAGATTTGTTGGTACTGTACTCATGGACCATTGTTGTGGACACAATAAAGTAGATAACAGTAGTAATGTGTAGCAGCAGACCATTTAGAAGATGCAGTCATTGAATACAGTATGAAACTTCTGTTAAGCAATACATCTTGCATTTTTCGTCAGGTGAATTACAAATTCCTAAAATTATTACAATATGGTAGTGTTTAATGTTGTTATGAACTGTCCACAGTAGTAATTTCAGGACCAGAATAAAATATTTCATCGGTCCAGAATTCGGTAGGTGGATCAATTTCCAATAACCATTTAATTTCACCATCTGTCTTTGCTGTCAATAAGTTATAATACATGCAATCTCGACCAAGTTCTGGAGCGTATGGTGGCGCTAAAATATCGAGAAATGCAGCTGGACCATCAACAGCTTTTAGTTCATGATAATTCCCAACCTTTGGAAGTAGTAAACATGTATCTGTGTCTGAACTAAAGTTTCGTGTAGGGTTCTGTTTAGTGGGCGTTAAAACTCGACTTTCCGGTGGTCCAGATTTATCCTGAAATTCTTCGAATTCTGGAATATTCAGTTCGCTAATATCTTCGTCTATATGAGAAAAACTTTGAACATTAATAGTGCCGTAAAGAACCCTGCAGAGTCCGTACATGCCTGGGTGATCATGTAAAGGTATACGACCACCACCTCGAAGGAAAAACACACCCATCGAAAGCACATTTTCCTCCTCATACAGCCTCATATACGAAACGGGAGGCCTAGGACCGCCTGGCCTAGCCGGTCGTGAATATAGTTCCTGTGTAACTCCGGCCGTTATATTTAAATCAGACGCTTTTATTTCATTGCAGACGTTTTTAAGTGCTTGTAAATTGTCTGTAATCAAAGTTTTGTCAGTAAAAATAGTCTTAAATGTTTCCCGAGCGAAGTTAGTTACTTTCTGAATCGTCGACGTCGCCATGTTTTAATTTAAGAATGATGGGAAGGAAAATTTTAGTTAACAATAGAGGGCATCGTAACAAATACATTTTATTCATTTATTTGTGTTGTTAGGTATTTGTTTCTTTTATTTATGTACCGAGTGTTAGTACGGGCTTAAAATAGAGATTCAATTTAGCTCACAAACAAGGTTCTATGCCTATTTGTGTTATTGATGAAATCTCACTTTTTTGGAAAGGTTACAACTTTAAAAAGTCTAGGGCTGTCCAAACTCATATATAATGCATCAATTATTGATGTACCAAATGAGGTAATTCTACAGGTAAATAAACTGGCATATTTTATTTATTTATTTATTTCTGTCTTTATTGTGAAAAAAAACCGTCAGTGTCGTAGCACTGGTATCACTGGTTGATCACACAAAATCAAACAATAAAAAAATATAAACTATTAATATGTAAAACAGAAGTACTGTACAAAATAAAATGTAAGTAAACAAAATTAAGATAGCCTACATTACTTAAACATCCTGTATATAGTATTTTATTAATACAGATTAAGGCATTAATGTACAAAAAGTTTATTCAATATACAAACTTTAATTTAAAAACAAAAAAACAAAAAAAAAAACAAACTATTATTAAGGCTAGATGGTGAACTTTACACTGTAAAATTTCAGTCCCATGTAGGCGCCTCCTATTTTGATTTCTTCAGCCTTTGCTACAAACATTTTGTGTAAAGATAAATAAAATTTCACTAATCAATTATTTTTGGCACATTATTTTTTAAAATTTTATTTATTGAGAATTATACAAAAATATTCTTCTGAAAATGTGTATGGCAAAGGGAAAATTCTAAAAAAACCTTTACTAGGCTGGTAGCCTTTTTTTCTTCAATCTACTATAATTTCTATTCTGAAGTGTTTCCTTTAATGGTACATTATATTATTATTATCTGGAAGCAGTTGGTGCAGCATTAGCGTTTCGGACTTCCAATCACGAGGTCGGTGGTTCAAGGCTCACTCCGGTCAACTGTTTGTGTTCCTAGGCAAGACACTTTATTCACATTGCCTCTCTCCACCCAGGAGTATAAATGGGTCCCTGGGAGGTTCAATTGTCATATGCATTGATTACAGCTGCAACATTGTGGAATGTATTGTTTCTATAGGCATTTGCTCCAATGACTAGGGATAATAATTGTGAAGGGCTTAGAGGCCTTGGCAATAAGTGCTATATAAATGTCACATTATTATTATCATTATTATTATTATGATAATTATTATTATATGCAAGTTAATATAATATCTCTATTTAGACATTCATAGACACGAAAAGCACAGATAATGACCAGTGTTATTAATGATTGAGGGCAGCATTGTGATAATGGTAAACCAATGTAATCTAACTTTTGAAGCAGATATCCTAAGCAGGCTACAGTACTCCAGCCTACAGCAATCGGAAAGCTAATATGCATGCAGTGAACAAACCGCCTGTTAAACTTTCAACCAAGACAAATTCAAATCAATAACATATAATGTTCTTGAATAAAGGCTGTTATTTTAAGATAAATTCCTCATCTAGAATTTAAGGCTGTTATTTTAAATGGAATTCTCACCCATATTGTTATTTTAGGAATGATTCGTAGAAAAAGATTGTTTCAACCAGTCCTTGTAAAAAATTAATCAGTTTTGCAGTCATGCGGATTCAATTAGAATAATCATAATCATAAACTTTATTTATCCTCATAATGAAAAAATTAGATTGCTCGTCTTAGAACTTACTAAAACCACTAAAGATATTAAATCACCTTAAAACTGAATTAAATTACAATAAATGAGAATCAGTTCCAAGACAACCAGTCGTAGGTGTTCCCGGACGCCTGTTGGTAAGAAGGCGTAAAGATAACGGTTCGTACCAGCAGCCACAGGCTCCAACCGCCAACTATGAGCACTTCTGAGACCAACTATTTCAGCATGTAATGGATGACTTTCGTCTTCAATCACAACACCAAAAAGTCGGTTCAGGTACTCATGATACAAGGAATCAATGGACTGCTGCTCCAAACCCACTATCATGCCAACCCTTCTAACCACCCGATTTATACGATCCCTATCTTTAACTTCAAAAAAGGTTTCTCTCAGGTTTGTACAATTATTTGCCCCGGACAACCAACAATTTGCAAGCATAATAACAGGGAATTGTTTAAATCAGTATAAAAAAGGTAAAGATAATTATTTGGACAACTATTTTTTAAATAACTTGTCCATAATCATCAAGGAATATCCTACTTAAGTACAACTTCAAAAACTTATTGTGGATGCAGCTTGTGCAGGTGTTGAAGTTTAAAATCCCAATCAGGAGGTTGGGAGTTGAATACTTGTACTTATGACAGCTGCTTGTGCATCTGAACGATAGTGAGGTTTTGCAACATTACGAAATAGGAAAACAACAAGAGTGACCGTTCATCAGGTCTGCGCTTCCAAATCGATTTCGGGATGTAAATGCATTTTAAATTATTAATTACTATAGCACTATAAGACCATGTCGCATGATTTTACGTTTTAAGGTAGTAGATTTGCAAAAAAAAATGTTTGAAAGAGCAAAATTAAGATAAAAAATTTTAAATAAATTGAATGTTCCTCCGAACAAAAATTAAAAAAAATACAATAGCCACGGCCTTCGCTTTTGTAGAACAACCAGTTAAACGATGTCTTAACAACCGAGCTACTCATACGCTTGTTGAAATTAACTGTATTTTACACTACTTGACGAAATGCGTTTTTGGTGTGGGTGTATGGGACACCCTGGGGTGTAACTTAAAAAAGGGCGATGAACGTTTGTTGGAAATGGGGTTTAAATTATGTGTACAAAATTTCAAGCATGTCCATTTAAAATTGGCAACGCTGGACGCTTTTAAAGTTATGGTCGCAACAACACCAACAACAAAAAGAACATAAGTGAGATCCTAAGGTCCGCTTCACGTGGACCTAACAAGGGATACGTCATAAATTCTTGTAACCTAAAAGTATAACACCTTGAATATCCGTCACAGTTGGTTAGTATTTTACATTAAGTATCAATGATTCATAGGTGGAAAATTTGATATTTTAGAACACATTTAGCAACTTTAATAGTGTGACTTATCCTTTTCATAATCATATTTCGTAAGGTTGCGAAACCTAGCTAATGCACTTTATTCACATTGCTTCTGTCTATCCCACTGTACTGAACAACAGGTACTGGCAAATTACTGGGCAATAACCTATGATATACCTGCCAACTTCTTTTTACTCCAAAGTGCGAGAAATTTGTCCTCATCGGAACTAGGAACATGACAGATTTCGGTATTCAGTTTTCTGCTGTTCTCTCTGAGGGATCTAGTATCTCCTTTTATCATGTCCTAGACGTTGGCCTAGAGAGTAGTCTATTAGCTCTCAGGCTAGCATACCTGAACGTTTGTTGGGAATGGGGTTTAAATTATGTGTACAAAATTTCAAGCATGTCCATTTAAAACTGGCAACGCTGGACGCTTTTAAAGTTATGGTCGCAACAACACCAACAACAAAAAGAACATAAGTGAGATCCTAAGGTCCGCTTCACGTGGACCTAACAAGGGATACGTCATAAATTCTTGTAACCTAAAAGTATAACACCTTGAATATCCGTCACAGTTGGTTAGTATTTTACATTAAGTATCAATGATTCATAGGTGGAAAATTTGATATTTTAGAACACATTTAGCAACTTTAATAGTGTGACTTATCCTTTTCATAATCATATTTCGTAAGGTTGCGAAACCTAGCTAATGCACTTTATTCACATTGCTTCTGTCTATCCCACTGTACTGAACAACAGGTACTGGCAAATTACTGGGCAATAACCTATGATATACCTGCCAACTTCTTTTTACTCCAAAGTGCGAGAAATTTGTCCTCATCGGAACTAGGAACATGACAGATTTCGGTATTCAGTTTTCTGCTGTTCTCTCTGAGGGATCTAGTATCTCCTTTTATCATGTCCTAGACGTTGGCCTAGAGAGTAGTCTATTAGCTCTCAGGCTAGCATACCTGCCAACCCTACCAATTTAAGCGGTAGGCTACACTACTTTTCCAGTCTTCCTACTGCCTACTGCTTTTTGAAAAATACCGAAAATAAAAATGTACATCAGGTGAACTATAAAATGCACAAGAAACCACCAGAATATGCACCAAATCGGCACTAAAAGTAGCCAAATTCAGCATAAATCCACCAGATTTTTTTTTACTCTACAAATTCAAATTTGGTAAGATGACGACACTGGTGCATTCGTGTTCAACCAACTTAGTGGCGGTGAGATGACCTACCGCTTTGTAGAGTACAAGGTTGGCCGGTATGGGCTACTAGAGATGTCCATAGCTCAGCAGCATAATTTACTTGCTTGTAAATTGGGGGCAGTGTTGAGATAGATCGGAACCAGACCGAATTCGAGTCTCAATGGGGGAAAAACTATGAGCCCTAGCAATAACAACAGCATGGGTTCGAAGCCTGCTCACACCATAGTTCTGGTGGTGGAACAAGTCTTCTCGGAAAAGGACTATAAACCGTAGGCCCAGTGTACACAGCTCATATAAAGGAAATTTGTGTATATGTCGTCCAATAACTTCTGTTACAAAGGTCTGATTTTGATAACTGACCCCTCATTTTAAAACTTGCAAAAAGTGTAATATCGTTTTAACTCAATTTTTAATTTTCCTACAACTTGGTAGTTTTGCCGTAACATGCCTCATTTTATATTTTTGTTGGTTGTTTGAATATACACAAATTATGCAGCACTCCTCCCTCAGACACTGAACCATTAGTGCCTCATAAATAAATGAACGTGCTTGGTCACTATTTAAAGTATATAATTATAAATACTGTCTAAACAACAATACTATTCTGCATGCATACTGCAGCATTAATCTAAAATCCAAGCCTTGACATTTGCATCTAGTGTGGTTGGTAAATTTGCGGAAATCCCAGAGGTGGAACTTTAATCAATAAATTTAATTAGTATGTTTTAATTATAAAGAGTTAAAACTAATTCTGTGTATTTGACTCGGACTAGGATTTTATTTTAATATAGCTCAAATAAATAATGATTATTGCTTGTTGGTTTAGAATATTTTAATGAGGAATATCAACAAAAACCCATAGCCTTAAGTCTCCACAATTCTGAGAGACAATTTGGAATTTTCTCCAAGAATTTGAATTGTTCTCATTTTCTCCAGGTTTACTAATATAAAGCTCAGTCCTGACTATCAAATTTGTTAGGCTTGCATAAAGTGGAACTTAGAAGCTAACTTATGTTCTTGTTGTTGGGGTTGTTGTTGTGATCACAACTTTAAGAGCGTCCAGCGTCGCCAGTTTTGAACGGACTTGCTTGAAATTTTGTAGACATAAATTAGACTTATTCCCAACAAACGTTCATCGCCCTTTTTTTAAGTTACACCCCAAGGTGTCCCCTAGACCCACAAAACAAGAAACGTGTTACACCAGAGAGCAGTAAATAATACCAAGAACTCAATTGGAATACAATTGGAGGTATCACACGCTTTAGTGGTGCGGTCGGTTAAGAATATAATCGTTTAAAACGACTGTTCTAATAAGGTGAAGGTCGTGAGTTCCCGCTGCAGGCAACAAAATATGTACCGTTATTTTAGATTTTTATTCCTATCCAAGTTCAGAAAAAAATTAGGAATATACGTATGAACATTTTAAGTATTGAAAATAGTTTTTAGCCAATTTTCTTTTCCAAACTACCTGGTCAAAACTACAAACATATCTTTACATTTTTAATGTGATGTATCCCACTAGTGGTACAGTAATTAATGGAAGACGGCTTTTACACTCCAAAATCGTAGTGAAAGCGCAAACCTGGTAAGCGGTCGCTATTGTTTGATAAAACCTTTGATTATACCACATGGGGTGACGACATCATCATACACATAGGTATATCAAAGTTTTTTTGTTAAAGAAAATTTGATAGTCTGGACTGAGCTTAAATACTAATTTTTTTTATTTATATGTTGACAGCAAGCAAAATGAGTTATTGAATGTTATTTCTGAGTAAATAGTGTATTAAGCGTAAAACAATTATCCTAAAACCTTATTGTTTTCCTAATAAACAGGATGTTAATAATATGAGGGCACTAATATGCAAATTTCCACAGGACATGGTATTACGTGTACATTCCCATAGACAGTTTCACCCTACAATTTTCAAAAAAAGAAATGTGACATAATTTAGAATTAACCACCTACTGGCTACATTAAAAATGTTAGTAATGGATAGTTTACTGTAGATGTAAGGTATCAAGTGGAGACTAATTCAATTATCCATTATGATAAGATTTGTACACCTATTGGTTACAAACGGTATTCACACCACTGCGACAAAATCTCTAGAACCCCTTTTACACAGAACTGTAAACTGGGAATATTGTGGTATTTCGCGAATGCCGGCTTTGGTGTGAAAGGGTACTTTCCCTTCAATGCCGGTACAGTGCTGACATTCGTTAGACTATCTCAGACCCTAGACATATTACCGTTATATTACCGTCGCTGCCTTAGGCCAGATGTGTATGAAAGGTTCCACACTGTAATGCCTGCTTACGCAGTGAAGCATAACTAAACAAAAGTCAAAGTTGGAAACCTGTATTATAAAGACTGCCAATTTTACGCCTTTCGCTCGGACATTACAAAATTACATTACCAGAATTTGACCTTCTGTGTGAAAGGGTTTAGACCAGCAATAATGCTATGATAAACTATGATATTTAACAATTTTAACAGACAATATTCAGTTGAAAATCTCAAATATAATTATAAATCAAGTTACGAAAGAAAAAGAGATATTGACAGGGTAAGACTAATATGATATTTTGTGTTTAAGTACGAAATATTGCAAATATCATCCTCACCTTAAGGTTAAACCCACAATTATTCAGTACAGTATTTGAATTTAAAATGGTCATTAATTTTATACGGTGTACTCAGGTCCATTAAAAATAAATTATTAAAATTATCAGTCAAATACTTTTCCAGAGCACCCCAACTGTATACTCCTACTACCTAAGGCTTGGTTACTTTTCCCAACATATTCCTGCTCTACGCCCCTCTTAATATAAATGCCAATACTGAATATCACTAAGATAATTATATAACTGTGCACTTATAATTCACTGACGACATAAGGAAAACGATTTTCTTTCTAATGAATAATTCAAAACAGGACTGGGTTAATCATGCAACGATCTTTTCTGTTATGCAAATTTAATGTTATGTCAATGAAAAATCAGATTTATCTAACCTTTTCAATTCCCTCAAATTTTAGAGCAGTATCCTACTGTTATATTAAATTATGTTTGTAAGTGTTTAAATGTTTTTCTAATTGGTTGTATTGTGTATGAAGATCTGAATTTCTGGACATTTTAAAAGATTGGCAGGAACAGTGATCAAAAGGGACTTGTCATTTTGTTGACATTCCCTTTGAAAAAAATAACACCCTCTGACTAGGTAGTTCCACCATGTTAAATTACTAGGGAGATCTACCTAGTACCAGAGAGAACTACCTAGTAAGGTAGTATATAATTACTCTATCTGTTGATGTTATTAATGCCACAAGGTTTATTCTAAACAATGGCTGTATTTTCCAATGCACTTGTAGAGCATTGCTGACCATATCCTTGGTAGTATCCATTGATATGGTATTTTTAATAGGGTTAACCACCTATCTACCTTGTCACTACCATTATCTACCATGTTAATAGAGTTATTTTTTCAAAGGATAGGTCAACTCTTGCAAAACAGACCACTCGGAAGTCAAAGTCTTTGCTAAAACCAGGTTGTTTCTTAATTCCAAGGTTTAATCTGCCATTAGCCAAATGCTAAATCCTATGACAAATTATTGGGTAATTGTTACATTCCAAATTAGCCAATAATTATACATTTTAAACTCAATTTTACATACAGTACTATTCTCATCAAACAAATTTGGCTGATCATTTTGAAGCTAAACTAGCTAAATCGCTAAAAATATATTTTTTTTTCAAATTAAACACTGAAATTTCAAATACAGGTCTAGACTAGTATTATGCCTTTTCAATGCAAAAGACCATTATCTTTGTATGTGGTATTGTTATGGTAACACTCCGACCTGTAGTTTTTAATTTTTACTTTTGTCCCTTTCTTGTCTTTGCATGTTAGAAAATAGTTATATTTTGATATAAATTTTTATAGGTAATGAGAGAGTGCAATAAAATTCTTTGTTTTTACAGTAACCCAGTTTAATATGAACTTGAATTTATTGGGTTTTAGTTGTCAAATTATAGCCCTACATACTATACTATGTATCTTGATATATTTTCCTGAGAAAGTAAGTCTATAATTTGAACTGTAACATATCCCTCAACCCAGTCAATACTTGTATAACATACTATGGCTAGAAATAAAACTTGATAGAGATCCAACAGTTAATCTCAAAACGTGCTTTCTACATTTACGCAACTCTCTCAATAAACCAGTCGGTAAATTATGAAAGCACGTTCATCATTTTTTTAACACGCCGACTTCCAGGAAAACTGTGCTATTCTAGTGAGCAATGTGGGTGTTACTGTAACAATAATTACTGCAGCAAATTAAATGTTGATTCTAATATTACACTACTATTATTACTGTAGCACTTATTGTGTTAATTATTTTATACTTTATAGAGCACTATACACAATTAATTTTTAGAGCACTTGGTTTGAAAAGCATGGTATAGATCTCATCCTGTAGAGAAAACTCGCTGTTGGATGTGACACGAAACCAAAATAAAACAAATTTCATGTAGAAGGATGGACAGAGTCGGAGCTCATTGACATATGAACACTTGTTTTTAACATGCATGCAACACTGAAGACTGTGGATTTAAAATGAGGTGGCTTTAAGATCATCCCACAAAATTGGAGCCATTTTCATGTGAAATGGGACACTCATAAGCCCATGCACAAATTTTAAAGATAGATGCCGAAGCAAAAAAAAAAATTTTCTATATGTTGTTCGAGTACATTTAAATAACAAATGAATACAAAAACGGCATGAAAAAATATCTAGGTTTTACGACTGAGGGTTTGGTTTCAACATTGAAATGCCTTATGTTTTTCAGCCAAAAAGCGAAAACAAACTTTTAACACAGTTTTCCAGTTGACTGGTTAAGTAATTACGCTGTGTATACTTGTTGGTAAATGTGGCGGATGCCTTTTAATAACTGTTAAATCATCAACAGGACTCACAACATAATATAATAT